>JAUMHN010423960.1:0-12952 GCA_032360265.1 Heliamphora ciliata
TCAAATTGGCTCTTCTTTATCCTTAGCTGAACAAGAGCAATTAATAACTTTATTAAAAGAATTCAAAAATGTGTTTGTATGGTCTTATGAAGATATGCCTGAAATTGATCCTGATATTGTCCAGCACCATATCCCCCTATACCCCAATGCTAAACTGGTCAAGCAAAAATTGAGACGGATCCGGCCAAAATGGGCTCTGAAGATCAAAGAAGAAGTTGCCAAACAGATCAACGCTGAATTTTTTATGGTAACCGAGTATCCAAAATGGGTAGCCAACATCGTACCAATTTTAAAGATGGTTGGTCGTATTCGAGTCTGCGTGGATTTTTGGGACCTCAACAAGGCTAGCCCGAAAAATATTTTTCTACTGCAGCACATCGACATCTAGGTAGACAGTACGACGGGGCATGCCTTGCTGTCATTCATGAATGGCTTCTCCGAGTACAACCATATTCTGATGGATCTTGAAGACAAGGAAAAGACGACATTCACCACGCCTTGGGGCACCTATTGTTACCGTGTTATACCATTTGGCTTGAAAATTGTCGGGGCAACCTATCAAAGGGCTGCCACTACCTTATTGCATGACATGATACATAAGGAGGTTGAAGTATACGTGGACGATATGATGGTTAAATCCAAGGATCGGGATGGTCACATCGCAGCATTACAAAAGTTCTTTGAGAGGATTCGAAAGTACAAGATGCGACTTAACCCACAGAAATGTGCCTTTAGAGTTAATGCAAGAAAGATGCTCAGATTTATAATTACTCAATGGGGCATCGAAGTCGACCCTTTAAAGATTAAAGCAATTTTGAAAATGCCTCCTCCAAAGATCAAGCGGGAAGTTAGGGCTTTCTGGGAAGAATCCAATTTATCAGACGGTTCATCGCAAAGCTGACAACTACCTGTGAGCTGCTCTTTCGCCTATTAAAAAAGGGAGTCAAGTTTGAGTGGGATCAAAAATGCCAAGACGCCTTTGATGCCGTACGACAGTACCTGTAAAATCCACTTGTTTTAGCTCCTCCTGAACCTGACAGGCCACTAATTCTTTACTTGTCAGTGACTGACTCTGCTATGGGATGTATGCTGGCACAAGAAGGCGAGCCTGGAATCGAAAAGGCTATCTACTACCTAAGCAAACAGATGACCAGATCAGAAATACGGTACATGCCGTTGGAGAAGACATGTTGGGTTCTGGTTTGGGCATCCCAAAAATTAAGGCATTAAATGCTGTCTGTCACAGTGAACATCATCTCCCGAATGGATCCGTTGAAGTATCTGTTCAAAAAGCTAGCACTGACAGGAAGACTGACCCGATGGTTGCTGCTATTATCTGAGTATGATCTCCAATATGTCACCCGGAAGTTAGTCAAAGGCAGAGCAGCGGCAGAATTTCTAGCCGACTAACCAGTTGAAGGGAATGAAGATACAGAGTTCCAGTTTCCTAACGAACAACTGATGAAAGTCGAGGATGACAAATGGACTCTATATTTTGATGGCGCGTCCAATCAATACGGCTAAGGAATAGGAGTCCTTCTTGTCACTCCCGGTGAATCGCACGTTCTGCTATCTCTAAAGCTCAATTTTGAAATCACCAACAATCAGGCCGAGTACGAAGCATGTTTAGCGGGATTAGAGGCAGCCTTAGAACTAGGGGCAAGAAAGCTGGAAGTCATTGGAGACTCAGCACTAGTGGTTTAACAAGCTAGGGGAGAATGAAAGGTCAGGGACATGACATTGATTCTCTACTATCAGGAGTTAGAGAAGCTGATACCGTGCTTTGAATTGGTGATCATCACCCATATAGCAAGACTGCAGAATAGGTTCGCCGACGCACTGGCCACCTTAGCATCCATGATTGACATACCGACCAGAGTCCAAATGAGACCGTTGATGATTGAGCAGAAGAGAAAGCCGGCATATGAGATGACAGCCGCTATTGAAGAAAGCACTGACGGCCTTCCATGGTACTTTGACATTTAGAACTTCATAGAGAAAGGAGAATATCCCAAGTTTGCCAGCAAAGAGGACAAAAGGGCAATACGACGACTATTTACGTAGTTTGTCATCTGTGGTGGCAGACTGTACAAACAAGGACATTCTGGGGTTAGCAAGCTGTGTGTAAACACTGAAGAGGGTCAAGAACTGACGAAGGAAATCCACGTAGGAGTTTGTGGGCCACACATGAGCGAAAACATGTTATCCAAGAAGATCCTACGACAAGGGTACTTTTGGATGACGATGGAAATAGATTTTATTCAGTTTGTACAGAGGTGCCATAAGTGCAAGATTCACGCAAACCATATGCACGTTCCCCCGTCTCAGCTGTACAACCTAACGTCACTATGGCCATTTTCAGTATGAGGCATCGATGTGATTGGCAGAGTAACACCGAAGGCATCCAATGGACATGAGTTTATCTCAGTGGCCATTGATTATTTCACTAAGTGGGTGGAAGCAGCTTCTTACTCGGTATTGAAGGCCTCCCATGTCACTAAGTTTATCAAGCAAAACATCATTTGCCGATACGGGGTACCGCATGAAATTATCTGGGATAATGGCTCACATTTCTAAGGAGAGGTTCTGGATCTTTTTGAGGAATACCGGATAGTGGCTCATAAGTCCTCGCCATATCGACCACAGACTAATGGAGCAGTCGAAGCAGCAAATAAGAATATTAAGAAAATTCTACAAAAGAGGATTAACTCACATAAAGATTGGCCGGAACATCTACCATTTGCGCTCTGGGGATACCGAACGTCAATCAGAACCTCAACAGGAACAACGTCATACTCTCTAGTATATGTGATGGAAGTTGTACTCCCCATTGAAGTGAAAATTCCCTCGCTAAGGGTAGTGGCTGAGACCAATATCTCAGAAGCAGAATGGCAGAAGAATCGGTTGGAAGAATTGCTCCTGTTTGATGAAAGAAGACTGCAAGCCCTATTTCATGTACAAGGTTACCAAAGGAGGATAGCCCGAGCGTTCAATAAGAAGGTCAAAACTCGGGACCTCAGAGAAGGAGATTTGGTTCTCAAGGAAATCAGAGCTCTTATCGCTGACCCAAGAGGCAAGTTTAAACTAAACTGGTCCGGACCGTTTCTCATCAAAACCATCATGACCGGTGGTGCAGTCATCATTATGGATCTGGATGGTAATGCGTTCTCCACTCTAGTTAACCTCGATCAACTCAAAAAATACTATCCCTGAGGTAAAAATAAAATAAAATAAAAATAAAAGCTCGCTGAGTTGAAAACTGAAAAGGCAACTCAGGCAAAAGTTAGAGCGGCTCGCAAGGTCGAAAACCTGAAAGGGCGACTTCGGCAAAAATTAGGGTATTACAAATGGAAAACGTCAATACCCGAGTGAAAACTAAGCCCGAACTACGTTAAGGCCTGATTCCACCTTTTTGGGATACGTAGGCAGCTTCTTCAAAAAGTCCGGCCACATTCTTTGTTTTTAACCATCTTTCAATCTGAGTAAGATCAATGCAAATTAATTTTTGAATTTTGATAATACAGATATTCGAGCTTTCAATAAATTTGAACCATCTTAAATATGAAGTGGGAGTTTTTCATTACTTTTAGGCAAGACTATAAAATTTTTTAAATAAAGAGAAGGCACGCAAGTCCCAAACTCTACAAACAAATAAGGAAAGCTGTGAAATTTTTCGAAACAAAGCGGAGGTTCTTAAATCATCCTCCTCTTTGCCGCTTGTTTCTCCTCTTCTCTGTCTTTCTTCTCCCTATCTTTTGTCAACCATGTCTTGTATTCAACAGAGAGATCGGGACACTACAACTCGTACATCTCCATCAATGAGCGAGATGGCCAGGCATCCCGATACTGTGCTAGAAAAGGAGCCCATAGTGTAAATGAGAACAGATGATTGCGAATGCTGGAAAAGGTGGTCTAACTGCGACTGAACTGTCGCATAATCCGATGGGCGTAATAAAAGGTAGTCTAACGTATGCCAACAAGCATCACACCAGGATGATCCATAGTGGTCAGAGTCATAATAGGAATCTGCCACCAAGGGCACTGCCAGGTAATGTCCGAATCGGTCAAAGAGGAAAAATATTTTCGCCAAGATACCTCAGTGTCACATATCTGATAACGCGGATGGTAAAGGAAAGCAGCGGCATTGTGTTTATCAGTGGGAGGCTTCTGTATAAGGTTCACCTTCTCCCTCAGCTAGATCTGTAGCAAGAGTTAGAATAGTAAGAGAAAGGCTTTGCAGTGTAATAGAGAGCTTGATACAAAGAAAGATGTTAAGATCACCTGGAGAAGTAAAGGGCTGCCAGTAAAGGTGGTGGTTTCGCCACGATGAATAGCGTCCAAGCCCAGCAGTGTCAACCAGGACACAACTAACCCGCCCATCAGAAGGGACAAGCAGATACTGGGCAAGGAGATAGAAGTAAAGTGCATAACAGCGCCGCAGCTGAATATCTAGATCGCTAAGGTCACCAGTAGGATGAAACTTCTCAATAAGCTATGGAATGTCGAGACAGTCACCCGAGGTCAGATGAGGAGCCTCCATCTTAAACAGACCGCAGAGTTGCATCACCTGTTGCCGAACAGAGAGAAAGGGAGTGTGGACAACAACGGAACTCTGCGGAGTCACGTCCAAGATGGCGACAAACTCCTCTACAGTTGGACATAGTTCCTCGAGACCGAACCGAAAGATGTGAGACTGCGGATCCCGCAGTTGTGCAGCACCTATCAATAAAGGTTCGTTAATCTTCATAGTCCTCATTGAAAAAAGGGCGTTAAGGTCAAAGGGGGCGAAGTTCAACCGTTCGATATGAGAGAATTCCTCAATCCATGAAGAAAGAATATTAGCCATCTGAGTCCGAACAACAGCAAATGGGGTCACCAGGACTGTATTTATAAGTCTAGGAAGGGCGAGAAACCAGAATTTCGACAAAAGGAATGATCAATGTGGCGACCGTCATCTTGGAACTGGCGACCGCCAACTCTAAAAAGTATAGTACAGTGACATCATTCCTTTGACCAGGCGACTGCCATGTCAAAACGGGCGATCGCCAAGTAGATATTTTGGGAAAGTGGCAACCGCCATGTTATGTTATGGCGACCGCCATGTTGGAACATGGCGGGTGTGGGGAAGTTTTCAGTTTGTGTGATATGTATTAGTTGTGACATCTGAACTATGCACATAAGGCAGTTTAAGTAGTAAATAAGAAAATCATACAGCAGACGGATAAGCAGATAATGAAATGGCACGAAGGCCCAATGTGCATCAAAAAGTAGCAAAGTAATACTGGGGCACTAAGGCCCAATAACCAACGACAAAACTGGGGCACGCAGGCCCATGGATCAAGTAAGTTAAAATGGGGCACACAGGCCCATGAAGCAGATAATATGTAAATAAGTCAAAATGGGGCACACAGGCTCTTGAAGCAGATAAAATGTATGTAAAAATATTAGAACAAGGCACGCAGGCCCATCAAAATAAATGTGTCTAAAAAGTAACCCTGAGGGGGGGCTCTCTCTCTCTCTCTCTCATGTATGCCTGGGGCGAGCTCGCCGGGAAGGGCCAACCTCCTCCGAGCTATCATCCTCGAAGAGTCTGTCGAAGTCGTCACCATCGTCGCTGCTAGAGGCAGAAACAACTCTGGATCGGCTCTAAGCAAACGAAACCGACCCTCTGGAACGAGCTCGGGAGGAAGCACGAGACCCGCAACCACGTGCTGGAACTAGGACAGGAGCAGGAGCAGGGGGTGGAACAGCAGCAGCTACAGGTGGCTATCAAAAGAGACCAAAAAATAAGAAAACAGCACATAGAAGAAACCAAAAGATCAAACAGGACAAACACTTACTGGCCGAGGAGCAAAAGGAACCCCAACTACGTGCAGAGCAGCATCCTGCTGGCGAACAAGGGTCCACAGGCCACTCATCACCAGCATGAGATGATCCAGCCAAGCCTGATCCGTTTGTTGAAAAATAAAACAGAACTGAGTAATCTACAAATAAAGAAGGGCGAAAAAGAAATAGTGAGAAAAGGGTCAAACCTAAGCATGCTCTGGCTGGAACTCTAGAGCTGGAGGAACCGGGATAGGAATGTCGAAAGCATACCCATCTACGAAGGAAGATACGGTCTAGGGTATCTCGACTCTCCCAACCCTAGTTCCACCAGTCGGACCAGCATCTCTACCAGCTAGACCAGCCTCAGCAGCAGCAGCTCCAGCACCAGTAGCCCCAATACCCGCAACCTCTGGTGCCTGTCCTCATCTCCTGCCTCCTGGGGCAACCTGGCCGGGTCCTAATTGTCCCATCAGATGAGCCTAGGCCCAGGCCGTATAATCTCCCTCCACTACGAGTAGCTCCGTAGCTGGGGTCCCCACTGTCTCTAGCAGAAGGTTAACCCGGCCCAGATCCTCAGTCCGGCACATACAAGCCAAAGGAACCACTGGGAGCCGGAAGTCATTCAGGCTGAGCGACTGGCAAACCACTCGCTCTCCCAAATCGTACTCCGCCCAAATGGGCCCCCTAGTAGGATATGCCTCGTAGCAGTGTCGCGGCTGCGCACTAGATCCGCGCCGGCCCTATCATCTATGCCTCTCCAGACATCCCAGTGGACCTGCAACAGTTCAAGATACAGTACAATGCAAAGAATAGTAAAACATACAGTACGATGAACAGTGTGCAATAATCAGTACCCGGTGCAGTACAGTGTAGTGTAGTGAACGAAATGGAGAACATTACGGTGCAGTACAGTGAATAGCGCAATAACGAGCATAATACAACAAGTAGTGTATTGAATGGTAAAGATACCTGGTCGGGGGTCAGCCGATCCAAAGACACCTGGAACCGGTCAAGATCCTTCCCTCTGGCTTTCTTCCCCTTCAGCCCACGGGACCACCGGGCCGCACGGGGAATAACCAGAGGGTCTGCCGTAGAGTTCGCCGGGACATGAAGCCCGAGGAACTCATAGGTCCATAACTGCAAAGAAGAAGATGTCAGCTAGCAGAAATAACAGATAACAGAAATGGATGAAGAACTATAGAAACTAAGTCATACCTCCCAAACCCTCCAGTATCCCACAATGCTGAGTTCCTGAGGGAACCGGGTCAGTGTCCTCATAAAACTATAGAGGGTAGCCAAAGCAGTGCCGCCCCAGTCGTACGAAGCGACCCGATCAAGATGAGCTAGGCCACCCAAGTAATGTAAGTGAACGGTATTCTCCTTGTTAAAAAACAAGGAGGTACCGAACATATATATAAGAAAACCTCGGGCGACCCACTCGTAGTGACGAGGCTTGGTGCACTGGAAGTGTCGGAAGCGGTCGAAGAACCTGGTGTATCTGACTTGATCCCGGTCCATCTGCACGGGGACAGCCTCGAGGAAATACAGCAACACGTCAGCAGACTGCAATGGTGGGCTGGAATGGGATGGAAGCTCCTCCAACTCGAATGCCGGTGATGAGGGCAAAGTCCAGAGGCGTCAGAGTAGCCTCAAAGGAGGTAAAATAAAAGGTGTTGGTGGTATCCCACCACCGCTTAGCCAAGGCTGTCAGCCATACCCGATCATTGCTCATCCTACCCAACAGGGGTATGAAGGGAGCAAAGCTGGAGGCATCGATGTAAGCCCGGCTAGGAGCAGGGAGGGTATCGTACCACTCCAACACCTCCCCGAAGGCAGAACCTCTGAAGCCTCGGACATAATGACCAGCCTATAAAAGAAGACAGATAGAGAACATATAAAGAACAAGTCAAGCAAGCGTGGTGATCTTCCTAGTACTTTATATAGACGATATCATGCTAATCGAAAACGATGTAGGGCATTATCTACGGTTAAAGTATGGTTATCTGTGCAGTTCGATATGAAGAACTTGAAAGAAGCCAGTCACATCCTTGAGATTAAGCTTGTGCAAGATCAAAAACAAAGGATGTTGGGCTTATCACAAGCAAAATATATCGATGATATCCTTACTCGTTTTAGCATGCAGGATTTCAAGAAAGGATTTTTCCCTTTCAGGCAGGGAATCAATCTATCCAAGGATCAGTGTCCTAAGATATCTGATGAGATAGAGAAGATAAAGGCAATTTCTTATGCTTCGGCAGTAGGAAGTCTCGTGTATGCTATGTTTTACACTAGACCCGACATCTGCTTTGCCATTGGCATGGTTAGCAGATATCAGTCTAATCTAGGGCAGAAGTATTAGACTGTGGTAAAGAATATATAATCAAGTACCTGAAAAGGACTAATAATTATATCTTGGTTTACCAGGCAGACAGTCTAGTACCTTTGGGGTATACAGACTCAAATATTCAGTTAGACATTGAGCTTACATCAGGAGACAACCTTGCAGATCCTTTACAAAGAGCTTATCGACTAAGACTTTTGATAGTCATGTAGAAAGCATGGGAGTCAGATGTATGGCAGCATAGTTTTAAGTATAACTGAGAGATTGTTATGGTTGGTATATTGAAAATCATGTTTTTAGTAATTAAGTTTAACTTTTAATAAAATTAAATTTCTATTTTATAAGAATCTTTATGAACAATGTATATGTATCATTTCTTTGATGTTATGCATGGATGTCCAATATTTTGTATAATATTTAATTTGGTGTGTAAAGTATGGCTTGCACACAGAAGATTAGATTTTAGGTTCTTGCAGAATATAAATTTTATGTTAATAGTTTAGATGAAAATGGACATACCATCGGTACGATTATAACACAGAGTTTTAGTATGCCTGTTTTAGTTACAGAGAACAGATAATAGTTTCGTCTATTGTTCCGACTCTCTGTGCTAGTACACTTTGTGTATATTGAATAGGACATTTAGGATAATTAATTTTATACTAACTATATAAATTAATTCACATCCTAAAGTTATTATGAATAGTGCTTATCCTCTTAATCCTGAAATAATTATTGATTTGCATATATTTAATATTCGTTGTTTTGATTCATTAGAATGTGCGATCTTATATGGGTATATATTTCTGGTGAGTTGGATAGTAGTATTATTTATATGACAAATATTAATTATTGACGGAATTCACGTCCCGAAAGATTTGGATTGACGATACCCCCTTAAGAAAGCTTATAAGTTTTGACCGGGCCAAACCCAGCAAGTGGATTTAATTATTTGGCGATCAAATAAGTTAAGCGGAAGGGCTTAAGGAATATTAAGATGTCAATTAAATTAAATTGACAATAATTAAATTTAATTGACAGGTATCGAAAATCTTAACGTGGGGAGAAATGGTAATCATTTAATAGTAGAAGCTCAAAGCTATATGGTCTTGAGATTATGAGTCAGAGTTCAATTATAGTTCTTTAGTGGTGTGAACTGTAATTTAGTGTTTTATGAAAATTGCTAAAATAGTTGTTGGTTTTTCATAATTGCAGATACTGCTATGAGGTTTGCTTAATTACATAAACCGCTAATACGTGTCTGTGTTCCACTGGAAGTCTTACTCATAATTACTCTCCAAGTCCCTACTATAGCCCTATATATATGCGGGTAAACTAAACAAGTTTCATAAATTGTCTTTTAAGACTAAAGCTATCCTGGTTATGCCTGTACGAGTTTTTGGAAGATTATAGTCCACACTATATCCGGGAATCACGTAAGAGAATACAGTAGAAGATCTGACAGGAGCTTCAACTCGGATTCAAATCGTAGTTGAAGATTTGACCGGTAAAAGGGTACTCTTCTAATTTAACTTTAGATGCACGAATTTTATTTTGGTCGTTCGTCATCAAAAGTTTTATCTAGAGCCCGTTTTGGCGTTTGCCCATCCAGTTAATTTTTTTTAGATAATCGTTTGCAAAAAAAAGATCTTGGCAGTCTTGCCTCAAAAAAAACTATGTCAGTTATTTAATTTTACTTGGTAGAGTCAGTTTTCTAAATCGTAAAATTTATAGGGATTGGTTTGTATGGACAAATGATGGATAGTAGACGTTCTCCCATCGAGGCATGTTATTTACAAGGTACCATGCTGCTGGAAATTTTCTTTTAAAATGGTAGAGGGAACCAAATTAAAATAAATTCAAAATACTACTCGTCATAATTAACGGTATTTTTTAATTATCTGATTCTCAAGAATAAAATAGCTTTCACATAAATTAGCTTTCAATCCACTCGCTTTAATACCTAAAGAAAACAAACTTACCGAACCAAACTATGTTGACTAGAAAAGAAATTTAGATATTGTATTAACTGGTGAGGATTATAAGTTTGTATTAACTGAGATATGTCCTCTAGTACCTGATGTGGGGGCAACCGAACAGGAAACCCAGGCCTATTAAAAGTGACAAAAAGCTGATCAGATGGCTCGCTGTTAATTTCGGCTTCCATGTCAAATGTTTTACAGTATCAGCATCAGTCTATGTCTAGTGCCTATGACATGATTATGAACCTCAAAGAAATGTTTAGGGATCAAAATTGGGCTACTAGGCAGGTGGCCATGAAATCTCTAACGAATGCAAACATGGCTAAGGCACCCTAGTTAGGGATCATATTCTAAAGATTATCAGTCTTCTAAAAGAACTGGAGATCCTTGAAACTGAAATTGACGGAAAAACCTAGGTTGATATCATACTCAGGTCACTGTTTGAAAGTTTTAAGCAGTTTTACCTAAACTATACCATGAATAAGCTTAGTTTTCCATTGGCAAAATTTCTAAAGGGATTTCAAGCAGCCGAGGGTGTTCTTAGGAAGCCAGATTCTGTGTATGTGGCTAAAAAAAATTCTTCCTCTAAGCCGAAAGTGAAGAAGAACAAAAAAGTTTAGATACATGGAGGCACAGGTCCAAAAGCAGTTAAGGGACCAAAAACTAGTGTGAAGAAGCCGAGAGGCAAGTACTATCACTATTACCAGTTTAGGCGTTAGAAAAAGCAATGTCCAATTTTTCTCAGTAAGCAGAACAAACTATGTAATTTCTGTTCACTAGTGGTTGAAACATGTTTAGCAGTGTTACTGTGAGACCTTGTACCACCTTATTTTTTGATATATATAAATGATGACGTGTTTCCTTCATGTTATGTATGTCATCGATGCATGATTTATGCTTTGGCATTGTAGAACAGCATGTATAGATGTATTTTACGCTTTCTCGGACCTCGTTTAGGTTTGTTTGCTTGGCCTTAAAACAGAAATCTCGAGACCAAAAATAGTAGGTTAAGACCCTTGGGTTCGGTCGACTGGAGGGCTTGGTCTAGTCGACTGAACTGATTTTCTTGAGTTCGGTCGACTGAACCAGGAGGTTCGGTCGACTGAACTGTGGCTGTTCACATTTTTCAAGGAGCTTCAGTCGACTAAAGTAGCCTCTTCAATCGACTGAACTGCCTTTTTTGCCAAGTTTATAAGTATTCCAGCCCCTGGAATGTTTGGAAAAAGTTTGTTTCTTCCATTCTCTCTGCCTTCTCTCTACATATTTGACCTGCCCGAGCCTAGTTTTTGACGATCAGCTTGTGGATCCCTGCTATTCACGCTGCTAGCTTCATGTTCGACCGATCAGATTCTTGTTGCGACGTGGTTTGGATTTTGAGGCTTTGAGTTTTGACTCGCCAAGGTAGGATTCTAGACCCTACTGCGGCATTAGGGTGTTATATGTAATTCTATGCTTTTTCATCAGTAGGAAACGCATCAAATGTCATTGTTAGGATATTTCCTCAGTCTTTTCCTCCTCTTGTTGGCAACTCTGTGACTCGATCTTTATATTTTCAATACTTATGTTTTCTTTGACTTCGATATAATGCACTTGTGGTGGTTGAAAGTCTTTTTGTAGAATTGATGAGGAGGATAAGAGTATTGCTACCCAAATTCCTGGCATTTAGCATCAAAGTACAATCATTATCTGGCATGATCACTCGATCGATCTAAAGACCGCTCGAGCGGCTATCTCGAGGCTGAGTTATAATTTTAGTAGGGTTAGCAGCTTTTTGGTATATAGACATTCTGTTGAGTTTAGGAAACAGTGGGTAGCGATTTGTTTATGTTTGTTCTGCATTGAGAGGTGGGTTTTGCATGAGTGAGGGGGAGTTCTCATAGAGGAATTGATGATTCAATATTAGTTTGAGTTGTTCAAAGATCATCATCAATTCCCAATCTTCATCATCGCATCCAATACTTGAGAGGAGTCTCAAGTGACAATGACCGGAGCAGGATTTCTACGGCAAGCAAGCACGGGATTGGCTCACGAGGATTCGGCAAGAAGACGGGTAGCTTAGGTTGAGGATTCAACTGGTTGTGTAAGGCTTTTCTTGTAACCAAACAGCTATTTAGTGCTTGTTTCTCTTGGACTAGGATTAGTCCCGTGATTTTTACCCTTATTAGGGTTTTTCACGTAAAAAATCCTGTCTCTCTGTGTGGTGGATTTTTTATTTGTTGGTGAGTTTTTTATTTCATAGTTGCATATTAGAAACTAGGTTTTTCAATTGGTATCAAAGCAGGTTATTTACGTGATCCTTATTTCCTTGTTTTTGATTTGCGTACATAAATTTTTTGAAAGAAGGTGCATCTACCGGTAGACCCCCACTCCTTGATGGGACTAATTACCCACAATGGAAAGTTCGAATTAGGGCTTTTCTTAAATCCATAGATCAAATGGTATGGTTGGCCGTCACTGAGGGGTATAGTTATCTTACCATGACTGTTGATGAGAAAACTGTCCCTAAGCCATCGGCTAAATGGGATAGAACTGATTTTGAGAATGCTGGATGGAACAGTATGGCTATAAACGCTATCTTTAACGAGGTCACTCATAAGGAATTTCGTAGAATAAGCACTTGTGACCTGGCTAAAGAAGCGTGGGAAATATTGGAAGTCACTCATGAAGGAACGCAAACTGTAAAAATCTCTAAATTTTAACGTCTGACCACTAATTTTGAAACTTTTCGCATGAAAGAAGATGAGAAGTTTGATGATTTTTATGCTAAGTTAAGTGACATTGTGAATGCTTCTTTTAATCTTGG
>JAUMHN010423971.1:0-12950 GCA_032360265.1 Heliamphora ciliata
TCATAAAGATTCTCATAAAATGAAAAATTAATTTTATTAAAATTAAATTAAATACTAAAAATATAGTTTTCAGTATATCAACCCTAACAAATACAGTAGAAGATCTGACAAGAGCTTCAACTCAGATTCAAATCGTAATTGAAGATTCAACCGGTAGAAAGGTATTCTTCTAAATTAACTTCGGATGTACGAATTTTATTTTGATCGTTCGTCATCAAAAATTTTATTTGGAGCCTGTTTTGGCGATTATCCGTCCAGTTAATTTTTTCCGTTAATCATTTGCAAAAACAAAGATCTTAGCAGTCTTGCCTCCAACAAAAGTGCCTTCCTAAATGGCCAACTAAAAGAAGTTACCTATGTTGAACAGCCTAAAGGTTTTCAAGATCCACTCTATCCCAATCATGTTTACAAGCTCAAAAGAGCTTTGTACAGGCTGAAACAAGCTCCTCGAGCTTTGTATGAATGTCTAACCACCTTCCTAGTTAATCATGATTTCATCAGAGGAAGTGTGGATAAGACTCTTTTCATTAAAAGGGACAAGAACGATATTTTGGTAGCACAAATTTATGTTGATGATATTGTGTTTGGATCTACATGTGAATTTCTTGTTCTTTCATTTTCTGAATGTATGCAAAAGGAATTTGAAATGAATATGGTAGATGAACTCAATTATGTTCTAGGTTTACAGATTAAACAGTCTGACGATAGAATTTTCATCTCACAGTCAAAATATGTTAAAAATCTAGATAAAAGATTTAAACTGGAATCTACCAAACCCATTCGAACCCCAATGAGTATATTTGTGAAATTGTTAAAAGATGAGAAAAGCAAAAATGTTGATCAAACCATGTTCAGAAGCATGATAGGGAGTCTCTTGTATCTCACGGCTAGTAGACCTAATATTGCATTTAGTGTTGGTATTTATGCACGTTATCAGGCTAATCCTAAAGAATCACATTTAACTGCTGTTAAAAGAATTATTTGATATGTGAATTCCACTGTTGAGTTTAGTGTTTGGTTTTCAAAAGATACTAACTCAAACATTGCAGGTTTTTCTGATGCTGACTAGGCTGGGTGTGCAGATGACAGAAAAAGTACATCAGGATATTGTTTCTATATTGGTAACAATCTGGTTACGTGGCATAGTAAGAAATAGAATGCTATTTCCTTGTCTACTACTGAAGCTGAGTACATAACCACTAGTAGTTGTTGTACTCAGCTATTGTGGATGAAACAAATACTTTTAGATTATGGACTTGTCCAAGAGTCTATGATTATCTACTGTGATAACACGAGTGCGATTAATATTTTGAAGAATCATGTTCAACACTCTAGGACTAAGCACATAGACATAATGCATCACTTCATTCATCAGTTAGTCGAGGACAACATCTTCTCTCTTGAATACATTGATACTGAAAGACAACTGGCTAATTTGTTCACAAAACATCTTGAAGAACTTTGCTTTAAATTTCTTAGGAAATCAATTGGGATTGGCATTTTGAGTTTAAAAAAAACAGCATCTAGTTCATTCATAAAAGATAATCTTGTCAAAAACATTTTAAAATACTGTCTGAAGAATCTATGTCAGAAAGCTAGACAAGATCAAGTTCGAAACTTGAAAAATGATTTTCGTGGTATGATGATGATATTTATGGTTAAATATGTATGTGACATACACTGGATACTAGTTGAAAAATACTTTTTGATTGACCTCTATGGTAAACTCCCTTTGTTGATGTTGATGCCTACAACCACCACCATCTGATTATCTCTCCGCTGCTCTGCTCTCACTCTGAACTGTGTTTATATCCTAAGCTTATAGAAATGGTTACCTACATAAACCTTACTTTTTTGTTTGTTATAGTGTGAAAGCCGCTGGTTATGCTATATTTTTATCTTGCTTATGGAAATGGCTACCTATCTAAACCATGTTTTTTTGTTCATGTTAGTGTGTCAATCGTCATGTATGCAACAGTGCTTCAATGCTATTGGAAATGGCTACCTACGCGAATTTTGCCTTTTCGTTCGTAGTAGTGTGAAAGCTGCCATAACATAGCTTAATTTTTCTTATATTACTAGTTCTTTGTGAGGGAGAGCATTCGTACTTCTTCAACAGATATACATTGGGACTTTACTTGGTTTGACTTCAAATTTGTATGTTTTGACTATATTTCAAATATGTCTAATGTATATTGATCATTCATATTTTTAATCATTGCCCATGTGAAATTGTATTTCAAAGCTTTGAAGTTCCTCTTAGTTGAAACTCTCATTGGCAGGATTCTGTTATTTTATTTTTTTATGTTTCGACACTGGATTAGTCTATTTGTTTGAGTTATTGCATTGTTTTTATTTTATGTTTTTTGTTCTGGTTGACCTTTAAAGATGCCAATATGAGTGTTTTTCTCTAGATTCTCTGTCTTGCTTTCTCAGGTTTAACTCAGCCAGTGCACCACTCGAGCGGCCCTCTGTGCGCTTGAGCGGTCAAAATGCTCTTTTTGCCTCGGGTTATTGTGCGCTCGAGCGGTGGTCTGAGCGCTCGAACAGACTTGCTCTTTATAAACTGTTTTTCCTTTCATTCTCAGAATCACTACTGTGACTCCCCATCCTCTGGGCACGTCGAGACATACGTAACTATAAATAAGGGAGATATTCTAACCGAGAATTCATAATTACATAAGATAATTAGTACATCATTAACGGTTCAGAATTTGTTCAAAGTATTTAATGATTACAATCATCCAAAAAATTTAACAAAAGTTACAATATGTTCGTGAAAAAATTGAACAAAAAGATCAGAAAGCAAATATCCTACGTCTTTAAGCGGCACTGTTGGGCTCTGTTAGCTCCTGCCACTCTCCATGCTTCCCAAAGTCTCCTTCTTTAACGAACCCACCTTCATCAAACGATTCTTCTTCTTCACTTGTGGTACGAATGCCATGAGCTAGAGCCTAGAAGCAAATTCCCTAAACCGTCTAACAAACTCATAACAAAACATCCTACAATACATATCATATAATACCTAACACAAATTTTAAGGACAAAGAGACAGACCATTTATCACTTTCAACAAGGCAAGTATATACAAGTGTGTGAGTACGTGATGCAAATGAATGCAATGCAATAGCCCAACCCGACATACATTTGGAACAATATTATGAATTCCACTATGAGAATTACATAGTAGACTTGATGGCTCTTGATCACCGAACATATCATCGCCTCGTTGCGACAGGTAAACCCTCGCCATGGCTACATGCCTTAACCGTTTTACGCAATGGCAACAGCGTGGCGACTAACTTTTATCCAATTTTATCCATCCTTATTCTAGGCTGACCAATCCCACCTTAAGGATCAGGATACTCATTAGGTGTCAACCCAAAGTCTAATTAAAACTAGTGGCAAATCCATGGTGCCTAAACCCCCTTTTCATAATAAAAATTTTCAATTTTATTTTTAAACATGGCAACTAGGGACGCCGTAGATCCACAACCACAAAAAGAATGATTTCATATCACCCAACCTAATTTGAAAGGTACAAAACACTTCGATAACCCAAGATAAAATGTAAGAATGCTCATGACATGCAATGTGCTTTTCGTGTACAATTAATTATGGCATGGCATATAAACATGATATAGCACATGGTACAACTAGCTAAAGCATCAAGTACAAGCATGCGAAGTATAACCATAATTTATGCGATGTAGAATTGAACTATCGGCATGAGTTTCTTTCATCAAAGGATTATTTTCATACACTAATTACTCACAAAGTTCATATAAGGTTCACATGCTCAAGTCCCATAAGTAACACATAATTCGTACACTTAGTCAATTTTAGGTAATTGTTTAATTGCTAACTTTAAAATTGCGACAGTGTTGTGAAGTACTTAGACATAGATTTAGTTTCTTAAATTTTAACACCAATTAGATAAAAATATTTTCTACAACTTTTATGTTTATCACTAAGATTAGATCCTTGGGCAAAAAGATCATTTGATTTAATTTAGGAAAAACCATTCAGTACTTTACATAGAAAAGTACAGAATTTAGGCATCTGTTGGCCATGATTTTGGGGTATCAACTAAAGGAATATGGCTCTGATTTTTTGGAAGATTTTATTTTAAGGTGTTCCCTATAAGTTTCATGTTTTGTGATAGGGCAAGTTGTTTGGGAAAAGTTAATGATTTTGGACAATTTATAAAAAGGGTTTAGTTAGTCTAAAAAGGATATGCAGAATGTGTTTTAATAGAAAATGCTTAAACCCTTTGGGGTATTATCCGAGGGTATTTTAGGCTGATTTTTGCTCAGTATTTAGTTTAATATGTTAGCTACATTTTTCATGTTTACCAATTTTGGATTTAGCTTCTAAAAAATTAGATTTTGGGTATCAAACAAATATGTGACAGAGAGGTATCTCAGTCACTGAACCTCAATAGTGACTTTGGGAAGTATTTTGACTCATCAATCCTTCATATTTTTTGCTCATTTTGGGTGGACAGAAAGATAAATATATCCTCTACAAGTTTTATATTTTGACCCAAATTCTGTTCTCACTCTAATTTAAGAGTTTTAGGTCTGCAACTCAGAATAGTCAACATCTGACACTTTTTGGCAAAAAGGACATATCTGGAGTTCTACCCAACGAAATTACTTCAAACCAATTTTATATGAAACAAAACTCAAAAATATAGGTCTGGACATAAGAATCACTTTAACATCATTTTCCTACATTTATTTATGATATTTTAAAGTTGGTGAAAGAATCTTGGTAAGCCCAAAAAATCAGGTAACTTAGGGTTTCAATAACTTAGCTCATGCGATGTCTATTTTTGTTGTGTTTTCTTTGCACGCATGTTATAAACCCATATAAACCAAAACTCCAGAACATATCCAAGCCATAAAACTCAAAAATATGCACATGCAAGTACACGCAAAGCTTGATCATGCATAAACAATCCATAAACAATTCCTACAACACCTTTATGAGTTTTTCTTAGTTTCTTTTTCTTATGGATGATTATAGAGATGGATTGAGAGTTATTTTATAAGAGAATATGAGAAAATTTTGGGAGATTTTCTTACCTTGTTTGATGTTCAAATGATTGTAGGAGAATGGGACTTAACTTTGTAGTTTGCTCCTTGATTCTCTCCTTCTTTCTTCCTTCTTTCTTCTTCTCTCATTCTTCTTTGTAAACACTTAGAAATTTTTAGGTAGCTCTCTCTCTCACCTTTCAGCCAAATGCATGAAGGGGAGGGATGTTTGGCATGTTAATTTTTATAGAAAAGTGATAAAAGAGACTTTTATTGTGTAAGAAAAAATTTGAATTTTCTAATTCCCCATTGGTTGAGAAATGCATATATGATATTTTGCAGGTGGGAGAGCTGGCTGGGGTCTGTTTGGGCAGACCAAAATCTGATTTTTTATTAATGTTGGGTTTAAATTGTATTTTGTTACCATTTTGTGCAAGAAAATGCATAAAATATTAATTTTATGTCTTTTTTGTTTGTAAACTTACTAAAACCTATTATATTAATATGTTTATAGTTAATTTAGTCTTTCCATAATTTATCATAATTTTGATAGCAATCATTTAATAAGTGTAGGCTTTTAAGCTAATTTGACTAGAATTGACTTTTTGACTTATCTATTCTGTATAGATTTTAAATAATTATTTGTTTACTTTTATTGACCTATATTATTATATTATTATATATATTACTTGTATAAAAAGTATTAGATCAAAATAATGCTTTATGTATATATATTTTTTTATTTTTAAACTTAAAAAGGTAAAAAGTAGCTTTTTTGGTACAATTTTCTAGGTGGCCGGCCATGCAAGGGCAATTTGGTCATTTTTGTTGTTATTTTGTATTTTTTAATTAATTATTTATAAATATCTAATTTTGGGAGTCCATGTGTCAAATTTTAGATTTTTAAGACTTTTGCTGTACTATGGACAAAATGATCATTTTACCCTAATTATGATAAATTTTAATTTTTAATTTTATATTTTATGTTATTTACTTAGGGTTTTGGGTTAATTAAGGTTTCCATTCTTCTAGCGACCTATGATCTTGTCAACTTATCGTCGCTAAAGTTAGGGTTTGGGTTAAGTTGCTATCACGAGTTGTTATAATCTAGGTGGTTACTACTAGGGTCTGGACCGGGGTGTTACAACTAGCTTTTTATCTCTTCTCTTGCTTTCTTTATGGTTTTTTTATGGGGTTCTTGTGCCTGTGATTCTTATGGTACAATTATGCATATGGTGAAGTGATGTTTTTGAGTTTTTTTTTTTGTTTTTTCATTTCGATTCAAGAATCTTATGCCTTAGTACTGCACTTGAATTTGAATATCTGGCTTTTCATCTCTAATATCCTTTCATTGTGCTCTGTTTTACAGGACCATGCCTCCTCGAACCAAGAAAACCGCTAGGAGGTCTCACACCCCGTTTGACAGGAACCGTTTCATGTCTCTCGGAGCGAAGGAAAAGTACAATCATCTGTATGCTGATCGACCCCTTCTCCTAGATAAGAAGGTAATCCTCTCTGACTTCTCTGATTTTGGGATTCCCCAAATGTTTAACCAACTTGATTGGACTTCTTTTTTGCATGTTGACGGGGACGTCTCTCCAGACCTTGCTCGGGAGTTTTACTCTAATATGTATGAACTCGATACCCGCTGGTTCACTTTCAAGACTTATGTGAGGGGTAATCACATCCTTTTGAATCCTTCCTCTCTTATTGCTCATGTGGGCTACCCCAGCCCTCCTGTATCTGATTACCCACCTCTTCTTCCCACTCATTCTTGGAATTTCTCTCATATTGCTGCCACATTGTGTGGCAAGCCTCGTGACTAGATAGGAGGCAATTTATTCCAGAAAAAACTCACCCCCACTTTTAGACTCCTGAATATTATTGTTAGTGCGAATATTCATCCCTGTGGCCATGTATCCAACCTGAATCAGGAGCACGGTCTAGAGCTTTATTTGATTAGTTAAGGAAGTCGTACCGACTTAGCCCGTATTTTTTTGCTAGCTATGCTCAAAGCTGCTCATGGCGACAAAACCGTAGCTCTTCCATATGGCCATTTCATCACCAATTTTCTTAAGTCACTTCCCTCATTCCATATTCCACCTGGTCCCCCTGTTGTATCAATCTCCAAGTCTATCACCCGTCGCACACACTCTCAGAGTGTTGCTCATATCCCTACCCATGTTCCTCTTTCTAACTCTACGGATGAGGATGAGGATTTTGATGATCTCCCTAGTGCCTCTTCTCCACCTGCCCCTGAGGAGTCTTCTCGATTTTCTGTCTTTGCCCGCCTAGATTCTCTTAAGGCTCGTGTGGATGGTCTTTAGCAGCACCTTGACGCTCATCTTGATCATCTGGAGCGGTTGATTCGGGGCCTTTCCTCCAGTGGCGACTCTCCTTGACTCTCTCCAGGTTCCACAAAGGGGGAGAGTGGGTAACCTTTTTGATAGTTAGTATGGTACAAACATTGTTACATTTTTTTTTGTCCTAGATACATTGTTTCTAAAGGTTGGTAAGGTTGGTTTGATATATTGCTACATTTACTTTTGGTCTTGATTGGATGATGTACAGTTTTATCTTGGGTACATTGGTCACAGGGGGAGGTTTTTTTTGGTCTTGATATATTATTGGTACTTTTGGTTTAATTTCTTGGTTTGTGGTGGCCTATTTTTTTTTTTTAATTTTCTTTAATGGCTTAATGTTTTATCTTATGGGTTGATGTTTGTTTTGAAGAGCTGAAAGAAATTGTGTGATGTTGGTTTCTGAAGAATCCGTGTGAATTGGTTGTGTTATGTTCACCTGAATTTGCCAAATGGGAGATTGTAAAGAAATTAATTCACATTAATTTCTATTTTAATTATTTTTTTTATATGGCAAATCCTAAGTGATTAGAAAAGTTGGTATATTAAGAAACCTAGTTGATTTGGTTAACCTTTGGTTAGGAAATCATTTTGGATTAGGAAGACTTTATTTTTTGGTAAGGTTTGATTATCTAAGATCTCAAGGAGATCTAGATAAATCTCTGGAGATTTGTTTCACTACTACATTAATTATAACATATCTCGATTTTTAACCGTGATCTTATTGAATCGATCTCGGTTACAAACCGAGATCTTTCTAGGTGAGATTAAAAAATGGATACTTTTAATCTCGATCAAAAACCGAGATAACACCTATTTTTAATCTCGGTCAACCGAGACAGAAAAAAATTGTAATCTCGGCAAAAAACCAAGACAAAAAAATTCAAAACTGAGGTAAAAAAGATTTTAATCTTAGTAAAAAATC
This sequence comes from Heliamphora ciliata, assembly GCA_032360265.1. Classification (NCBI taxonomy): domain Eukaryota; kingdom Viridiplantae; phylum Streptophyta; class Magnoliopsida; order Ericales; family Sarraceniaceae; genus Heliamphora; species Heliamphora ciliata. The sequence continues at coordinate 8,325 of JAUMHN010423971.1, forward strand.
GTGACCGAAAAAATCCAAAATCGAAATAAATATACGTTTAATCTCAGTCGAAAACAGAGATAATCAAAACTTTTAATCTCAGTCAGAAACCGGGATGGAAAACACCTTTAATCTCTGTCAAAAACCAAGATAAAACATATACAACCTGCATTTAAACTATTAACTTTTGCAATAGCATTAGAGCAACACACCAAAAGCTATAACACAGCCAAAAGCTGTAAAAATCGTACACAACCAATTCAGTATAACACTAACTATAACATTATAGCAGCAAAAAATGAATACAACCAATCCAGTATACACAGCTAAGCTTGACCCAATATTTTCATCACAAATATCAACAATCAATCACACACATCATATATAAAAAACGTTAAAAAGCTCATATATTTCATAATATAACTCGTACATATTCCAAATTAAGATTAAAAAAAATGTTGTTCAACATACTCCAGTTCACACCACACTTTAAGTTTTTCAAAAAAATAACCATCTTATAAGAGAGGAAAATTCCCACAATAGAGTCTAAAAATGACTAGAAAATGCCCACAAAGAGTCTAAAAATAGTTCGGAATATGCCTGTGAGAAGCCACATGAAAAAGTTGCCGATAGAGTGGACAAGAAAGCTAGCCTTCCATCATGGGACACTAGAGGCTCTGGGTATCTTTCTCATGGCATTCTTCACTGATCAGCACATAAGCTTCCTGCCACGCAATTTATATATAAATAGTTTTACTAAAAGAACAATATTATACATAGGGTTAACTCCAATATATATAGTTAAATGATTTTGCTATAAAAAGAATACCTTGCAAGGAGGAACTCATATATTATTTAAAATGAAATTGATCCACTCAACTCGCACTTCATCAAATTTGGCTTCCGTGTAAAAGTTTTTTCCCATTAAACTGCAAGAGTTCATGTAAAAATAAAATAAAAATAGTTAACAATAAATTATATTAGTATAGTAATTACAAATAACATTAGAAACTAAAAAATTGAACTTACATTTGGTCTCTTTAAAATGCTCCTATTTTTAATCAAATCTCTCATGAACCTCATCACATAAAATCCACATTCCACATTTGTAGGTTGCTGGGGACACTACATATACAAGAATAATATTGTAAAGGAACTCAGAATAGTTAGCATTCACAGTAAAAGACAGAACTAAAAGAGAAAATAGCTGCCAGTCCCAGATCTACTCCCTCCTGCGAATATTACTACCTATTGTCTGACAGATCCATTTCAGTAACATTTAAGTTAAAAACTTTAACCAGACAAGCTATGCTGCACAAACGAGTACTCATGAAAAAGAGCATACCTTGAGTTCTTGTAAGAATAGTATTTTTCTTATTGCCTGAATGTTGATCTTAGTTATAGTATTTAACATTTTAACTATATACACAATGACCGCTTCATGAGTTATTTATTGTGGGTAACCTATGGTATCTATAAGCCTCTTTTCAATGACATTGTTTTTTTTCTCTTTTCATCAATGTAAAATTATACTCATATGGACAAGCCATCATTGAGCATCTCTAACCTCTCTGTTTTTTTATTTAACCGGCATTTACTACAAGCAATTTCCCAAGGGATTTACATTTGGGCGGGTGTTGTAGCTCCCTGTTATTAGGATCTCTAGTTTGCAAGCATTTGATAAAGCTGTGTTCAGTATTGTACTCTTTAAAGCCTATACTTGCATACATAATGCACCACCAATACTTATAGCTGAAAAAGAATATTATTTTGCCAAGGCATGGTAAGCTTCACCATTGAAGAACAAACCTGCAAGTCTATTTTTTCTTTCATTTGCAAAAGTAATATTACATCCAGAAAAAATATTAGTCACAATCTTCCTATGCATCAACAGAGCTATGAAAAGGATAGAAATCCCAGCATTGCAAAACATATGAAGCAATTGAAGTAAAAATACAAGTTGCCAAGGTACCACCATCAAGTATACTGATAACAACTATTCAAGAAGCAAAAACAGAATAAAGGAAGCTACGCTTACGATGACAATTCTGAAGAATCTACAACACTAAGACTTATCTTACTATATGAAAAATAACAGATAATAAATGTAACTTTCTTTTAAACACAACTCCATGTCAAAAACCCTTCTTCATCACATCCCATAACAAATACACTCATGAATAGTTTTTTCTTTTTGCTAGATACTCATGAACAGTTAATAATAATGGCAATTTCAGTCTCATAACCCTGACATAATCATATCTACTGAAGAAAGCCGAGAATTGAATTTTTGAAGCTAAGAAGGAAATTGAAAGCAATCATATAAGTTATAGAAAGGTAAGTGCACGAGAACATAATGGAATACACAGCAAATGTACAAAAGCCTGATATGAGGAAAAAAAGTGAACAATAGAGTACATAGTTGTCATTTGTGAGTATCACCATGAACAACCAATTCAGGTACTTCCTTGGATTTGGAGAAAAGGCATGTCTTAGTGCCTTACTATTGGTTTTGGCTGCTGTTTACTTGCTATATTTTCAGAGTTGAAATATCCATAGTAAGTATTGCATTTTCCACTCAAAAGTGCCATAAGGTCATGATGCCACCAACTAGGTTTATCCATCTCCCTAAAACCTAGCAGATTTTCAACTCAGGCAATTAAAAACAAATGTATAGCCAACTAAAAATGAAACCAAATAGACAAAAGTTAGGTAAAAACCGAAGGAAACTGGCCTTAGCTTTGGTTTATTCCAATATCACAATTCACAAGACCTCACAGTGTTCTATGCGGTCCAATTTCTTGCCCACCAGATTATACATTCTTATATATAATTTGATGGGCAACATGCATATCTTTATTTAGAACCACAGAAAGCTTCATCTAACCATGATATAAATGCGTTAAGATCTGGTAAGCAGCGATGATATGACAAGTGTGTGCCCAGAACGAAAAAAGTTCAGAGGAGTCAAAGAGGAAAGGGAAAAATAAAAAGAAAATAAAAATGCATCCTAAAACCACAGAAGATTGGATTAAACAAAAAGGTAAAACTTACCAATGAATGCTCGAGGAACAACTCTAGGTTACAAACAAAACATCACAACCTGACAATTAGGTCAAAATTCACTTACAATTCAATGCAAAATAGCACAGGAAAAAACTCAAAGAAACAGAGTAGAGTTACATTCTCTAAGTGATGCCAATGATATGTCTATAAAGGCATATGCATGCATATATACATGAAAAGATGTAGCCATAAAAAGGCAGGTTGACCAAACTTGGTCATTATGCAAAACATGCACGGATGCCCTGAAACAACGACGTTCTAAGTTAAATTCATTGCTTGTTCGAAGCTAAAACGAAAGCCATGAAACAAAAACCTACTCCTATCGCTATTGAGGGCTTTCTTTATTCCAGTCAAACATCATCCCAACATACCTAACAAACATAGGAATTCAAATGGAGACTCCATTCTTGGATTGATTCTTACACAGTCATCAAACGTTGAAATTGGAATGAGAATCATAGAATGGTTACTGTTTTTCATTACAAACTTATTACAATCTCGATTCCATTCCAGCCTAAAATCATTCTATCTACCTAATTGGTATACCCTAAAATGAAAGAAACGAGAATATTTATAAGCTCAATTGACTGGTGCTTTTCTTATCCTAGGGCATTGAATTAAAAAAATGAGGATGAATCTTACAGGGAAAACAGTTCGTTTGGTTCTCTAGAAAACGAAAAGAAAGTTCAAGAAAACAAAGAATTTGAGTTCTTAATTAGGAAATGAATGTACCTGAACATTGAAGCTTTCTTCAACCTGTGTAAGGAACCATGAAGAAGTAAAATGCAGCAATCGATCCCAAAAGCATATCATAACCTATAATAGACCGTTGCAAACTAATTTTAGCTGATGCCTATCAAATCATATATATACAAAAAAATAAATAGATTCGAATTGAGTATATATATATGAAGCAGTAAAATGCAACAATCAATCCAGAAGCAGTTCATTAAAGCTCCAGAAATCGTGATGACTGACGAACATCTCCAAAACCTTCCATGGTTCCCTTCATTTGTAACCTTTATCTTGGTTCCCTTCATCTCCCTCTCTTTTTCCCCTCTCTCTGTCTCAGCCTCATTAGTCTGTCAACAAGTAATCTTCTCATGGAATAGAAATTGATGCTAAAAGAAACTCAATCAGCCAAAATGGAGCAGCAAATATAAAAGAAACCCAATCAAACTACCAATGATTTTTTCTGAGGAAATCAACGATGTGGTCACGATTTGCTCAAGGAAATCAACGATGTGGTCACGATTTCATCAAGTATATTGCAATTAATCAACGCTGACCTGGTTAACAACGTGTGGTTGATCGAATAGTAAGAACCACTTGGCACCGTTGCTGACGAGCAGTCGGAGAACAGGGATGATGCAACCCTAAGTTCCTGTGGTCACGATTTGATCTAGAGAAGACATGGAAGGCTTCGCGAGAAGAGCTAGAAGGTGATTTCGATCGATTTGCTTGACAGGAAGAACGCGCAGCAACCGCGTGATGGTATAAGAGCTAGGGTTTGCGATTTGGTCGACTGAGAAGGGATAGCTTTTCACGATTTATTCTAAGAGGAAATAGTCATCAAGAATT
>JAUMHN010423982.1:0-12949 GCA_032360265.1 Heliamphora ciliata
TACTCTTTAGTGTATGGGATGGAAGCTGTGCTTCCCATTGAGGTGGAAATCCCTTCACTAAGAGTAGTGGCCGAAGCTGATATATCGAAAGCAGAATAGCAAAGGAACCGGATGGAGGAGTTGCTCTTGTTTGATGAAAGAAGACTGCAGGCTCTGTTTCATGTACAAGGGTATTAAAGGAGGATAGCTCGAGCGTTCAATAAAAAGGTCAAGACCCGGGACCTTAGAGAAGGAGATTTAGTTCTTAAGAAAATCATAGCTCCTATCTTTGACCCAAGAGGCAAGTTCAAGCCAAACTGGTCCAGACCGTTTCTCATCAAGACCATCATGACCGGTGATGCAGTTATTATTATGGATTTAGATGGCAATGTATTCTCCACTCCAGTAAACCTTGATCAACTCAAAAAGTACTATCCTTGAGGTAAAATAAAGATAAAATAAAAAACTCACTGAGTTAAAAATCGAAAAGGCAGCTCAAGAAAAAGTTAGAGCAGCCCGCAAGGCCGAAAACCCGAAAAGGCCGAAAACCCGAAAAGGCGACCTTGGTAAAAGTTAGGGCACTACAAAAGGAGAATGTCAATACCCGAGGAAAAACTGAGCCCGTACTACGTTATGACCTGATTCCATCTTTTTTGGGATACGTAGACAGCTTCTTTTAAGAAGTCCGGCCACCTTCTTCGTTTTTAACCATCTTGGAATCTAAGTAAGACCAATACAAACTAGTCTTTGAAATCTTGAAAACTTTGGATAAATTTGGACCATCTTAAACATGAAGTGGAAGTTTTTCCATTACTTTAATTGGAGTTACAAAGTTTTTGAAAAATAAAAAGAAGGACACGCAAGTACCAAACTCTACAGAATAAAGATGAAAGCTATGAAATTTTCTAAAACAAAGCAGGAGGCCTCAAATCTTTCTCCTTTTCGCTGCCTGTTTCCCCTCTACTTTATCCTTCTTCTCCCTGTCTTGTGTTAGCCATATCTTGAACTCAGCAGAAAGCTCGGGACATTGTAGCTCCTGCATCTCCATCAATGAGCGGAATGACCAGGCCTCCTGATACAATGCCAAAAACGGGGACTGTAGTACAGATGAAGATAAACGGCCTCGAATGTTGTGAGGGATGATCTGACTGTGGCCGAACTGCTGCATGATCCTATGGGGATAATAGAAAGTAGTCTGACGCAGACCAGCGAGCAAAACACCAGGGTGATCCATGGTGGCCAAGGTCATGGCAGAGATCTGCCACCAGGGACACTGCCAAGTAATATTTGGACCAGTCAGAGAAGAAAGGTACTGTCGTCAGGTTGCTTCGGTGTCACATATCTAATAATAGGGGCGATAGAGGAAAACTGTAGCACTGTGCCTATCAGTAGGTGGCATCTGTACAAGATTCGCTTTCTCCATCAACCAAATCTGTAGTAAAACTTATATCAGTAAGGGAAAGGCCTGGCAAAAAGCTTTGATAAAGAGAGAGGTCTTGGGCTCACCTGAAGAAGCAGAGGACTACCAACAAAAGTAGTGGTTTCACCGCAATGAACAGCATCTAGACCTCTTAGTGTCTCGGCTAACACAAGTGGCACAAAGTCCTTCCCCATCCACATCTAACTACCGATATCAACCAAGGCACAGTTAACTCGCCCGTCAGAAGGAATGAGAAGATACTGAGCAAGTAGACAGAAGCAAAGAGCATAACGACATCGAAGCTGAAAGACAAGGTTGCTAAGGTCACTAATAGGACGAAATCTGTCAATGATCCAGGGAATGTCAAGGCAGTCACCCAATATCAGAAAAGAAGCCTCCATCTTAGACAGACCACATAGTTGCATCACCTATTGTCGAGCAAAAAAAGAGACAACGACAGGACTCCGCGGAACCAAGTCTAGGATAGCAGCAAATTCCTCCACAGTGGGGCATAACTCTTCAAGACCGAACCGAAGGACACGGGACTGAGGATCCCATAGCCAGGCAGCAGCTTCCAACAAAGGTCCATCAGTCTTCACAGTCATGACAGGAAATAAAGAGTTGATACCGAAAGGGGTAAAGTTCAAACACTCGATATGGAAAAATGCCTCGACCCATGCAGAAAGGGAAGAATCCATTTGAGCTGGAGTAACAGAAAATGGGGTCTCCGGGGCGTATTTATAAGGCAGAAAAGGGCGGGAAATCAAAATTTTGGCAAAATGGTATGTTCAGCGTGGCGACCACCGTCTTGGAACTGGCAACCGTAAACTCTAAAAAGCATAGTACAGTGACATCATTTCTTTGACCAGGCGACCGCCATGTTGAAACGGGCAACCGCCAGGTGAACATTTGTGGAAAGTAGCGACTGCCATGTTGTATTATGGCGACCACCATGTTTGAACATGGCGGGTGTGGGTCAATTTGCAGTTTGTGTGATCCGTATTAGTTGTGGCATTTGAACTATGCATCCGTGATAGTTTAAGTAGTAAAGTAAAAGAGAACCATATAAGCAGATAGATATAAGGCAATAAATGGCACGAAGGCCCATAATATATCAAAAAGTGATAAAATGTAAAGACTAGGGCACCGAGGCGCAATAAACTGTAAAATCAGATAAATGTATGTAAATATATCAAACTGGGGCGCGTAGGCCCATCAAAATAAATGTATCAGAAAATGAATGAAACTGGGGAGGAGGAAAGCTCTCTCTCTCACTGATGCCTGGGGTGGACCCGGCGAGAGGAAGGACCAGCCTCGTCCGAGCTGACATCCTCAAAAAGCCGCTCAATGTCATCATCGTCATCGCTACCGGAAGAAGAAGACACAGCCCTGGAGCGACTCCGCACAGAGGAGACAGTCCCTCGGGAACGAGCTCTGGAGGAGGCAACACGAGAACCACGACCTCGGGCTTGGGCTGGAGTAGGAGAAGGAGAAGGAGCAGTAGCCCACGGTGGTACTATGCCGGCAGTTGGTACCAGAGGCTGTCAGAAGAAAACAAGGATCAGAATAGAGTACATGAAAAGAAACAGAAAGGTTGGAAGGAGTCATGAAGATACTTACTATGGCTGTAGGAGTAAAAGCGATGCCAGATGCTCGTACGGTGGCATCAAGCTGACGAATCAATGCCCTCTGACCCGTAAATATCAGCAGCAGCCGGTCCACCCATGCCTGATTAAACTACAGAATGAAAAGAAAAAGACAGTCAGATAAATAAAGCAGAAAATGAAAGAAAGCAGTAAAGATAAGGAAATACCAGGCCAATCTCTGCTCTGAATTCAGAAACCGGCAGGACTGGAATAGGAAGGGAGAAGGGAAAGCCATAAGCCACAATCTGAATCTCTTAGGGGATCTCTGGACCTATCACTCCTCCGGCAGCTCCAGCTCCAGATCCAGCAGCTCCAGTAGCTCCAACAGTAGGACTAGCAGCACCAACATCAACAGCCTCTGGTGCCTGTCCTTTGCTCCTGCCACCAGGGGTAGCCGGGCAGGGTCCTAGAGGTCCCAACATGTGTGCCCGGGCCCAAGCAGTGTAATCCCCCTCGGCCACCAGCAGCTCTGCGATGTGAGTCCCCACCAACTCCAACAATAGATCGAACCGGCTAAGATGATCGGTCCGGCGCATACATGCTGCAGGAACCACCGGTATCTGAAAGTGATCAAGGCCGAGTGACTAGCCGACCACCCGCTCTCCAAGATAATACTCCCTACCAAACGGTCCCTCTAGCAGAATACTCCTCGCAGCGACATCTCAGCTATACATCAGATCTGCGCCAGCCCGATCCTCCACGCCCCTCCAGACATCCCAATGGACCTGCAACAGTTCAAAATACAGTACAATGCGAAGAACAGTAAGTCACGCAGTATGATGAACAGTGTACAGTAATCAGTGTGCAGGGAAAAAAGAAAAACAGAAGTAGTACAGTGCAGTGCAGTGAGCAGTATAATGCAGAGAGTAATGTACAGTGCAGTAAGCAGGAAATAAAGGTACCTGGTCGGGAGTCAACCGGTCCAGTGAGACCCAAAACCGGTCGATGTCCTTTCCCCCAGCCTTCTTCCCCTTCAGCCCTCGGGACCACCGGGCTGAACGAGCAATGACCAGAGGGTCCGTTGAGGAGTTCGCCAGGACGTGAAGCCCGAGGAACTCATAGGTTCACAACTGCAAAGAAGAAGATGTCAGCGAGCAGGTAATAACAGATAACAGAAATGAATGGAGAAAAGCTAAATCATACCTCCCAGACCCTCCAGTATCCCCCGATGCTAAGCTCCTCGGAGAACCGAGTGAGAGTCCTCATGAAGCCGTAGAGGGTGGCGAGGGCAGCCCCTCCCTAGTCGTATGAGGCGACCCGGTCAAGACGAGCGAGGGCACCCAGATAGTGCAAATGTACGGTATTCTCCTTGTTTAAAAATAAGGAGGTACCGAACATAAACATAAGAAAACCCCGGTTGACCCACTCCAAGTGGCAGGCTCGGTGCACTGAAAATGTCTGAGCCGCTCGAAGAACCAGGTATACCGGACTCTGTCGCGATCCATCTAAGCGGGAATAGCTCCAAGGAAGTACATCAGCGCATCGGTAGAACCAGCAATGGTCGAGTCGAACGGGATAGGGGCTCCTCCAACCCGGATGCCAGTGATAAGTGTGAAGTCTAGAGGCATCAGAGTAGCCTCGAAGTTAGTAAAGTGGAAGGTATTGGTGGTATCCCACCACCGCTCTGCCAGGGCCGTCAGCCAGACCCGATCATTGCTCGTCCTACTCAACAGGCGTATGAATCGAACAAAACCGAAGGCATCAATAATGGCTCGACTAGGAGCAGGGAGAGCATCATACCACTCTAATACCTCTCCGAAGGCTGAACCTCCGAAACCTCTGACATAATATCCAACATGAAAAGAAGAAAATAGGCAGAGAACATATAAAGAACATATCCAGCAAGCAAAGTACAAAAAAATATCTGAAAGCAAAATCCTAGGTTCGTGTGTAAGTGATGACCCTTCGATTTTTTCAAACCCTAAAAAATTAGGCACCCCAAACCCTGGTAAACTAGGCAAATCTCTCTTACCCTAGGTTCGTGTGTAAGTGACGATCTTTTGATTTTTGCACGTCCTAGTAAAAGACGAGGAACCTAAGCCCTGGTACGCCAGGCAAATCTCCTTAAAAAAAAAGGAAACAAAAAAAAAATTTCCCAGATATTTGTGTTTTGCCCTTTTTGCCCTAATTCTCTAAATTTTTTTTAAACATTTTTGCCTTAATTTTCTAAGATTTTCTAAAATTGTCTAGAATTTTTCAAAATTTTTCTTAATTTTCTAGGATTTTCTAAAAATTTCTAAAATTTTCCAAAAATTTTTCCTTAATTATGTAAAATTTTCTAAAAACTTCCAAGATTTTATTTTTAAGATATTCTAAAATTTTCTAGGATTTTCTAAAAAATAATTTTAGATTTGCTAGAATTTTCCAGGATTTTTCTAGAATTTTTCAAAATTTTTCTTAATTTTCTAGAATTTTCTAAAAGTTTTTAGGAATTTCTTAACATTTCTAAAAAAATTTCTCAATTTTCTAAAAAATTTTCTCAAATGTCTAGAATTTTACGTGATTTTCTAAAAAAAAATGCCCAAATTCTCTAAAACTTTTAAATAATTTTCTTTGATTTTTCTAAGATTTTGGAACAAATTTTGAAAATTTTCAAAAAACTTCCAGATCATTTTTCCTAAATTGTCTAGGACTATTGAAAAATTTTCTTGATTTTTTCTTTAAAATGCCCCTTAAATCTCTAGAGTTTGTGAAGTTTTGCCTTAACTTTTTTAGAAATTTTTGATAAAATTGCCTCTAATTTTTTAAGATTTTTGATAAAAGTTATTCTTCTAGTTTTCATACCCCAAAAATAAAAACAAAAATCTCTCCCTAGTTTTGTGCTTTTTCTTAAAATTAAAATAAAAAATTTTAAACATTTTATTTTGTGTTTTTTACTAAAATAATCGCCATTTCTTTTCATTGTTTGTTCAAAATTCTAAGTGTTCCTACTGTTTTAATCTCCATTGCATAGGTACCTAAAGTTAAGTTCAAATCTCAATCATCATCCACATCATCAAAATCATTCATCAAACACATCAAAATAAATCATCATTCATCATCATAATCGAATCACATCATCATCACATAGGGGGAATCCTAAGCATGCGTCTACATTTGATATATCATGCTTTGGTAATTAAAACAGTAAGGATAGAGTACATACCGAAGGTTGCCGGCAAGAAATGTGGTGGTCGGGCTCCCGCAGAAGAAGTCGGCCGCAACAGCATTGGCTGGAGACTCGTAGCGTCTCATCCTACGTGGGACACGCGATGGGGTAGTGGAGCATACGTATATCGGTCGAAGGGTGCCGAATGACCCTCTCCAACATCAAGATCAAAGAAATCGGCCACAGCGGCCTCAGCAGCAACATCAGCAGCCGCCTGAGCCTCAGCAGCTACCCGTGCCTCCTCAGCAGCCCGGTGAGAGGTACACTCCGCCTCAAGAACGAGAGCATCCATCGCAGCAGTGGGCTGCGTGGATATGACTCCACCAACGGGAAGACTGGAGGCCGTACCTCTGAGAGTCCCCGTGGAAGAACTCCCAACAGCGGAGGGGCCCTGGCGCGCCCCTAAATCATCGTCTCCCTGGCCCTGACCCGCCATGAAGAGAAATGGAATCAAGTAATAGTGTGAGCATCGTGTGTCAAGAGGAGTACTCGCAAAAGCAAGGAAAAAGAACACAAAAGTTGAAGAATGAACAAGGAGCAAATAGGAAAAGTTGAGGGGAGATTCGAGAGCATAGAGAGCTAGAGAGAGAAGGAGATATGAGAGAATGAACCAAAACTGCGCGCCTGGGGGGGCCTTATGCGCGTACGGAAGTGGCGGTCGCCACCTTCCATTATGGCGACCGCTATGTTCGGGAAGGGACACATGGCGACCGCCATGTTGTAGGGGTTTTTACCCGGCGGCCACCATGTCAGAAGGGTTTGGGCTCGACAACCGCCAGGTTGCCAAAGGTCACGTCAGGTCAGTTTGCCATTATGACCGTTTGGGGTTTGAGAAGGGCCATTTGGGGTTTGAGATGGGCCATTTGGGGTTTTTTTTTAAAGAATATTTTGTTTATCTTCTCGTTATTTGTATACATTTATTTTGTTAATGTGTTTTTTTCGTTTTATTAGCAAAAATATGTATATATATTTTTTAGAAAACATAAAATATTTAATTATTATTTTTTTACAAATTTTTTTTTGTGTTTGTTTCTAAAAATGACTTTTGGAGTTTTTCAAAAATAAATTTATAATCTCATGTGTTTCTACTTCGAGAAAATCTTGTGTGTTTAGAAAAAACTCCAAAAATAATTTGGTAAGTTTTTTAACTCCTATCTTTTTAAGGTGTTTTCTCCATCCGATAAACTTTAGTTTTAAGCCACAACTTGGCTTTTAACTCGCGTCCCGTTTCGAAATTTGAGGTCTTAAACACGACCTATTAATTCACAGTTATTATTCCCGATAAGTTTAATTATTCTCTATCCCGCACCTCGTCTAGAATTTTTAGGTCTTAACTCGGCCTATTAATTTGATATCTGACTCGTCGGTCCTCCTCATGACCCTAAACTGACTCGTCGGTCATTCTCAAGACCCTAAACTGACTCGTCGGTCCTACTCACAACCCTAAACTGACTCGTCGGCCCTCTTCATGACCCTAAACTGACTTGTCCGACCCTAAACTGACTCGTCGATTCTCCTCATGACCCTAAATTGATTCGTCGGTCCTTCTCATGATCTTAAACTAACTCGTCGGTCCTTCTCATGACCCTAAACTGACTCTATGCTTGTATGCATCATATTTCTAATCTTGCATCCTTGCATTTTGCCCCTCCTCACGATCTTAAACTGACTCGTCGGTCCTCCTCACGACCCTAAACTGACTCGTCGGTCCTCCTCATGACCCTAAACTGACTCTATACTTGTCATGCATCATATTTCTAATCTTGTATCCTTGTATTTTTCCTCATGAACAACGTTTTGGTCTGATCCCTAGCAAAGGGGTACGTAGGCAGCTCAACGAAAATTCGAGTACGACCAACATCATAAACATGCTTGTATGCTTGTGGCCTAAGATCAACGGCTCGACCAAATGGTTGTCGTCTCTGGGTCTTTGATATAACTTGCTTCACGCATTGCTATGCAAGTTATATCAAAGAGGGGCAATTGTAGACACCCCAATTTGACCCCGCCTATTCTTACGCAAATTTGATGATAAAAATAGGTGGAATGGTATCTCAGTACGATCCTCGAGAAATGATCCAAGCTTGGTATTTGAACCCAGAACCTTCAAACCAATGAAATTTTATTGAACCATCGAAACTTGCTGCCCAAGTAAGGCGGCCGCCATGTTCATTGTGGCGACCGCCAGTAGAATCTCTTGGAAACCCTAGCCAAATATGGCGACCGCCACCTTTTATTATGGCAACTGCCAGCTTGCATTATGGCGACCACCATAGAACTTTGTGGAACCTTTAAAAAACATGGCGACCGCCAACGTGCATTGTGGCGACCGCCAACTCCAAATGGCCTGACGTGTCCCAAAAACGTGGCAACATCTTATTGGCTGAAGAACTCTATAAATACCGTACTTCTGGTACGTGTCAACATTTCATTAGCTGCTTTTAATTTCTTACCTTCCTAGCATTAGTTTAGTTTCCTTTACTAGCATTTATTTTTATTTTCTTTTCTTGTAATGTTAATGCCCTTTTCTTTTAATAGTTTTGTTTTCTTTTTCTTTTTATCACTAGCATTTCTTTCTTTTTTTCATTTATGCTAATGTTCCTTTTTTTCTTTATTTTATATCTCTTCATTATTAGCTTATAATGTCCAATTTAGTATCCCTTTTTCTTTTGCATTAGTATTTCTTTCCTTTTCTTATAAAATTGTTTCTATTCTTTTTAATTAACTAGCTTTAATTTTCTTACATTTTCTTGTCATGTTATTACTAGCTTCATTTTTCTTTTCTTTTGGTTCTTTTTCTTTTCCATTTAATGTTAATCTTATTTTCTCCCATATTATTGTACCCAACAAAACCATAAAAATCTTTTAAGCTAGTTTTCATCTTTAAATGTAATTTTCTTCTCCTTTGTTTTCTTTTAAGATGTAAAATGAGAATAGTTAAGTTTTCATCTAGTAATTCAAATGAACATTTTTTAACATTTTCATTATAGTATTTTTTTTCTTTTTAAACTTATCTTTATTTTCTTTCTCTTTAAACCCTTAAATTCTCTTTTTCATGTAGCCCTTGTTTTTAATTCTTTTGTTAGTAAATTTTCTTTTAAATATAGAATTTACATGCATCTTTTATTTTTATTATCTTCTCATCATGTTAATACTAATTTAGCTTGTTTTGACAATGTACATATTTTTGGTTTCTTTCTTTAAAATTTTGTTTAGTTTAGTATATTTCTTATTAGCAAATCATGTTTAGGCAACTTTGACACTTTCTAGCATGTTTTCTTTTATTCTTCCATCTAAATCACGGTAATGAAATCGCATGCGAGTGTGCTCTATGTATCATTTAGTTAGAAATTGCATGCCATAGAATTTAGGATTTCATCCTTTTATTTGTCTTATTCGGTGTTCTATATACCTATTATATGTATTTTTCATATTTGATTTTGGATGTTCTCTCTTTGCCTCAACTTTCTTTATTTGCATACATTTGAAAAATTTTACTAAAGAACCAATGATGATTAGTAGAGGCCAACCTTATGGTTGGGCGAACGGGGTGCCTAACACTTTTCCCGATTTGCATCTTAGCCCCCGAACCCTCTTTCTCTGGTTAAAACGCTTTAAAATCAATAGCCGTTTTTTTTTTCTTGGTTTTTCTCAAAAACTAAGTGGTGACTCTATTTTCGACAAAAGGAGATTTTCAAAATTTGGCTTGCAAGGTGTTAAAATATTTTTCAAATATCTTTGAATCTCTTTATTTTTGAAATATTTTCAAAACCCCTAAATTCCAACGCCACAGCCGCTGCGAGCCGTCATGCCTTTACAGGGGCAGAGACCGGGAGATCCCTGACGACGGTCGCGAGGGGGAGAACGGCATAGCAGAGCCAGAGGTGGTGGATGTTGGTGAGACATGACCGAACAGGCAACCTTCGTCGTCTTCTATTCTCCCGTTTATAGCTCTTTTCCTTTTCTTCTCTCGGGGTGTCGGCCATTTTAACCTTGTAAGGCTGTGCTCTTCATAATGTACAGTTCTATTAAGTGAATGAAATCCTTGTTTTTCTTTTAAAATAGATTCGCTCTATCATTATTCATTCATTTATTCTTACGGAGATCCGCATGTGGGATTTTTTAGAAACCCTAAGGATGAATTCTTAAAAGGATATTCTATCCTTAAGCCAAAACGGTCTTCACCATTACCTCAGGTCGAGATGGCCTTTTCCAGCTTGGGGTTGTTAGAAACCCTGAGAGCATATCAGCTCTTGAGAGGATATTCTATCCTCAAGCCGAGATGGCTTTTTCTAGCTTGGGATTGTTAGAAACCCTGAGAGCATGTCAGCTCTTGAGAGGATATTCTATCCTCAGGCCGAGATGGCCTTTTCCAGCTTGGGGTTGTTAGAAACCCTGAGAACATGTTAGCTCTTAAGAGGATATTCTATCCTCAATCTGAGATGGCCTTTTCCAGCTTGGGGTTGTTAAAATCCCTAAGACCATGTCAGCTCTTGAGTGGATATTCTATCCTCAGGCCGAGTGGCCTTTTCTAGCTTGGGGTTGTTAGAAACCCTGAGAGCATGTCAGCTCTTGAGAGGATATTCTATCCTCAGGCAGAGATGGCCTTTTTCAGCTTGGGGTTGTTAGAAACCATGTTATACCACCGAGGCGCATAAGTTTTAACAAGCCAAAATAGAAACTTTTCTTTACATCGTCGTCATTATAACATTTTTATATGAAATTAGTAATAATAAACCCTCAGGTTGGCCAAATTCCATGGCCGAGGCACTTCCTTCCCTTCTGAGTCTTCTAGATAGTAGGCTCTGGTACCTATGACTACTTTGACTCTATACGGTCCCTCCCAAGTAGGTCCCAACTTCCCGTCCCCCGGCACCTTAGTGTTTCACATTACTTTCCTTCGGACCAGGTCACTGGGGCCGAACTGTCTGGGTTTTACGTTCTTGTTATAATCCCAGATCATTTCTTGTTGATAGGCTCTGACCTTGAGCAATGTGGCCTCCCTTCTTTCTTCGACGAAATCTAACTCGGCGGCTAACGCCCTCTCATTGTGTTCGAGGTTAAAGTCATCGGTCCTTATCGTCGGAAGGCCAATCTCCAATGGAATCACGGCCTCAGTACCATAAGCCATTGAGTATGGCGTTTCCCCAGTGGATCTTCGTGGTGTCGTTCAGTAAGCCCACAACACATGGGGAAGCTCCTCTACCCACCTTCCCTTTGTTTTATCCAGTCTTTTTTTCAATCCGGTAAGGATTATTTTGTTCGAAGCCTCTGCTTGTCCATTACACTGGGGGTATGCTGGGGTAGAGTTATAGAACTCTATGTTCAGTCGGTGCAGAACTGGCAAAATAGCTTCCCATCGAACTGTGTTCCATTGTCAGAGATGAGGGCGCGTGGGATTCCGAACCTGGTAATGATATTCTTCCATACGAATTTTTTCATGTCTGACTCCCTTATGTTGGCGAGGGACTCGGCCTCTATCCATTTGGTGAAGTAGTCAGTTGCCACTACCATGAACCTTTTATTTCCAACCGCCCTGGGGAACGGTCCAACTATATCCATCCCCCACTATGCAAACGGCTAGGGACTGGTCAACGGATTCAATTTTCCTGCTAGCTGATGAATTAAAGGGGAAAAGAGTTGACATTTGTCACATTTTTTTACGTACTATTGAGAATCCTTCTGTATATAGGGCCACCAATACCCTTGCGAAAGTGCTCTATGAACCAGTGACTGTCCTCCCGTATAGCTTCCACAGATTCCATCGTGTATCTCATAGAGTAGGTTGTCCACCTGGGCGAGATGCACACACAAAAGGTATGGTCCCGTATAGGAGCAGCGGTAAAGCTTATTAGTTTGAGAGAGCCAAAAACGAGCTGATTGTAGCCTAACCTTGTGTGCCTCCTTCTTCTCGGTTGGCAGTATGCCATCTTTTATAAATGAAACAACGGGATCCATCCAAGATGGTGACTTCAGCGTCGGGAGGACCTCTTCACGTCCGTGCAAATCACATATGCTCGAATTTGGAACGAATTGTACCACCACCGTCCATTCTCTAGTCCCTACAGTAGCCAAAGCAAGATTGGCTAAACTGTCGGCATGATCGTTACTGGCTCGGCCTATTTGCTGTATCTTGATTGTTGCGAAGTATCCCATGATTTCCCTCGCCTTTTGGAGGTATTTGGTCATTCGTTCATCCTTCACTTCATATTCTCCATTCAACTGGTTAACCACGAGTTAGGAATCACTGAAGACTTCCAATGCAGTGACTCCAAGCTTCGTTGCTGCTCCGAGCCCTGCTAGCAATGCCTCATACTCAGCTTCATTATTCGTGGCGGTGAAGCTGAGCTGCTGTGCTTGGTCTATTACTAGGCCGTCCAGGGATGTAAGGTCCGTCCACACTCCTAAACCTCGGCTATTGGAGGCCCCGTTTACATGCAGGCGCCAGAGCCCCTCTAGGTTGGGAGGTTCGAAGAGTTCGGCAACCCCTTGCTCTTCGGGCCCCTTTCTAGCGAATTCAACGACGAAGTCGGCCAGAACTTGGGCTTTAATTGCCGTTCTTGGTTCGAAATGTTAGGGTTGGTATACGAAAAATTATGTTTTTAGTATTTAATTTTTTTTTAATAAAATTAATTTTTTATTTTATGAGAATATTTATGAGCAATGTATGTATATTATTTCTTTGTTATGCATGGATGTTCAATATTCTGTATAGTATTTAATCTGGTGTGTAGAGTACGGCTTACACACAGAAGA
>JAUMHN010423990.1:0-12946 GCA_032360265.1 Heliamphora ciliata
AAAAAAAGGAACCTATAATCTACTCCAGAAATCACTATGGGTAGTTCCTTCGCACGATGGCCTCTAGTTGCCAAGTGACTTCTTAACCCCTATAGCATTCCCAGTGCACCTTTATGTACTAAGTTGCTTGGGGATACTAGGTCCCTCCAAGCTAGGTTTGAAATCACAAAGGGGCTCTCTGCATAGGTTCGATCGTCATCAAAGTCTAGCTTGCCCCATCCAAATTGAAATCTACTCCTCGACTAATGGACGATGAAACTGTAATAAGGCCGGGGATGGTGTATCCTACCTTAGCTACAAACGTTAGAGGCACTCCAAGGTGATTGTGCTCGGGTTGGTAAAAAAATTTGAATTCAACGATTTTAAAGATTTTATAAAAGAAATTAAAACCTTAACATCAAAAATCTAAAAACCCTATACATTTAAAAATAGAGTGGCCACTTAGTTTTTGAAAAAAATCAAGAAAAACTAAATAAGCCATTGATCATTTGTTACCTTTGAAAATGAGTTTGAGGGTTAAGATACGAAACGGGAAAGGTGTTAAACACCCCATTTTGCCCAACCATTAGGTTGGCCTCCACCCATTATCATTGGTTCTTTTTCTTAAATTTCTCAAATACATACAAATACCAAATTTCCAGTTAAAGAGAAAGCATCCAAAATCAATTAATAAAAATACATAACTACGTTATATTAACATGTTAACGAAATAAAAATTAATACACTAAAAGTGAGAAAAAGAGTACTAAAGTCGTTAAACATGCTAGAATTGTACTAAACAGAATATGCTAGAAATAACAAAACATTGTAAACACAAAATCAAGTTACTAGAATTAAACAAAGTTTGAGGCCATAAATAATAATGTTAGGGTCGCAAACATGCTGGTGCTAAAAGTTTGCAGTCGTGAATGATAGTATCATGGTCGCAAACACGTCAGTGCACAAAGCTTGTGGGCGCTACAATAAAGGTCGTGATCGCAACATTAGAGAGCACTTTTTTTTACTGAATCTTAATTTGCAGTGAGTCGTGTGTGTCAGTATTTTAGAAATTTATTTTGTTAAACTATTCTTGACAAAATTGGAAATAATAGTTATTTTCAATCAAATTTTAGGTAACAGATTACAACAGTAAACGAAACCTAATTCCGATCATCCCATGAGAGACAGAAGGTGTGGAAAAAAAAATTACCTGAATTCACTATTATACCTATAGCAATGACGATCTAGGTATAGCCTCATTATAGAAAATGTGTAATCAATCGTCAACATCCTTATCATCAGGAGCAATTTAGTACTTTGATAGTGTGATGAAAGGTCGATAATGTAGCATGTGGCCTTGTGAAACTAATTTGGCAGAGTTTTGGTATCCTAGAACATCTCTTCTATCTGTCAAATGACCTCGAATGGTTGGAATTTATAAGCAGATGGCATGAGGTGACATCTTCTTGCACGTTGGCACGTGGCAAGAATAGAAGCTTCTACTACTAGACATCAAATTTCAAGGTCGCAATGAATGGTGGTTGTGGTTGCAAAGAAATTTACAATTTCATGGAAGGATTGTTGTGGTCGCTACAATGAATATCTCGGTCGCCAGAAATAACTAAGCAATCGCAACCTTTTTTGGATTTGAAGGTTATGACCGGGAGGAACAAATTTTGCTGCCGAAAAGTTTGTACATGTTTTTTGGTGTATGAGCCAAAATCTCTTTTCAGTGATCAATTAAAGGCCTTTCTAACACTATTTCCTTTGCTTTTTATCATTGGATTCACCCGGATAAATCTAAGATCCAGCTTAATCAAATTAAGGTATCTATAGTTCCCCCTTTTTAACATAGTCTGCAAAGCAACGTGTGATGCGATTGAATGTCAAAGCTTCAGAGAGTTCCTTTTGACCGAGCCATAGATCTTAGGTTACTACACGGAAGCGTGTACATAAGAGTGGTCATACTCAAATTTCTATCAAGCTATTTATGTACCTCCTTGCAAGGGATCAAACCAAAGCATAGTTCTGGGGCGATGCAATAGATGTAAATAAATATAACATGATGCATGATCCAAACAAATAAGCCACTTAAAACACAAATCAAGGGCACAAACAAGTCAAGGAATGAAACATAAACTCTTAAGCTCGAGCCAAGACCTAAAAAGAGTCACAACAAACTTTTAAAGGCTGGGTCAAGACCTAAAAAGTCACAGGAATAAACAGGATAAAAATAAATTTCAAAGATCAAGTCAGGACCTAAAAATTTAGACAAGAGAACGAATTTCAAAGGTCGAGTCAAGACTTAAAAAGTCATTTATATTGGGGAACATATAAATTTAAAGGTCAAGTTGAGATTTAAAAATTTAGAGCGGGGATATAAATTTCAAAGGTCGAGTTAAGACCCTAAAAAGTTATTTTTATGGGAAAAACATACATATTAAAGCCTAAACTCTCATTTTTTAAGGCAAAAAATCCTAAAGGGAAGGGGGAAACAAAACTGCTTGCAAACTTTGTTTAGAGACAAAGTTTGCGGTAATAAGGTTTGAACCTCATGATCATGATGTGTCGTTTGGGAAGTTCGCGGTCGCGAGGAATCTTTTGGATTGAAGTTTGCGGTCGCAATGTGTCATTTCAAATTCCTTGTAGTCGCGTGCTTCATAACTTGCAACCGCCACTTGGCAATTCACAAAGCTTACGACCGTAAAGACTTAAATCTCTACGAAGGTTCCAATTTGTGTGTGGGCCAGTTCACATCTTCCCCAAACTTCTCAAGCTCTCTCTCTCTCTCTCTCTCATTTGAACTCTCTCTCTCTCCCTTTCTCTTTTGAGTTCCCCCTCTCCTTTGAGCTTTGGTGCCGCGGTGTTGATTTTTTATTGTACTTTGAGAATGTTCACCTTACTATTCCTCCCCTATTTGTTCATGGTGGGTCGTGGGCGTGGTGACAACGATCTGGGAGCAAGACGGGGCCTTACCGCTATGGGGAGTACTTCTATGGGCACTATCGGTAGTTCGGAACCGAGTGTTCCAATGAGTAGGATATTAGTCCCCCAGCCTTTTGTCCCTCTCAAGGGTAATCTAAATGCTATGAAGGCACTTGTGGAGAAGGCGAAGCGAGCGGCTGAGCAGGTGGCGGTGGAGGTTAACGCAGAGCGGTATCTTAACCCTCATGTTGGCAAGGGTCCTCTTGCCCCTTTTGGCCCCTGCGACTTATGCTCCTGTTCCTCATTGCATGGATGCTTACACGATGTAGAGGTACACTCCGAAGGATGAGGGCGTAGCTCTTGAGACCCTTCTTAGAGAGCCCGACGTCCACCTTTGTTTTTTAAATCAAGTCATTTTTTGTTCAATTTAATGCTCATAGGATACCTCTTGATCTTCTTAAAACTTGAACTGGATATGGAAAGAATGTATATTTAAAACTAAAAACTCAACTAAACTTATTGTGGAAGCATGCAGATTAAAAACGGACCAAAACCAACAAATGCCCATACTTTAAAGGATTAACTATTTGCTTGTGATACTTGACTTTCCACTTTCTGAGCAGATTCATGTATTTTCACACTTAAGACTTGGGCACTTACTCTAGGGAACATGTCACGCCCCAAACTCCGGGTCACGTGAAACACGCATAAACAACCAAACATGATACCCAACTGAGAATACACTCTCAAAAATAAAACATACATGCATTGTATATAAATGCCCGACGGCATATATTACACGGCTCCAATGCCAGAAAACAACATGTTACAACATACATGTAACAAAAGACAAAAAGGAAGACTACAGATCTTCCACCACCTCAGCAACCTCCAGATCACCTTACGCGATCGGTACCTGAAAATATTTTATCCCACACCGTGAGCCAAAGCTCTGCAGAAACTAAACAAGCATGCAGTATAAACAAAACATGCTAGCAAATCGAAATGCAGGTTTAGACTCTCTTTTGAGCCTTGAAAATAATTTTTACAAGTAAACGGAAAAACAAGGATACAACCATGTTTGACTCACTCACAAGAGCCTGAAAACAGTTGAAAAATAGTTTTTAGATCGCGATTCACACGACTCTTAAAAATAATTTGAAAATTGGTCTATCCGTCCCATAATGCAATACATGCAATCTATAATACATACAACCAGCCCTCACACGCCGAAACCACAGTCCTAACACTCATACAGACATCCTTACATAAACATACATTCCCGGGATAAAATCGTATACTATGGGATAAAATCATAGACCAACCACGGCGTAAAACCGCAAACCTAACCACGGGATAAAACTGTAAACCCTTACCGTAAGCCACGGGATAGGACTGCCGACCACGGATTAAACCACGGGATAAGACCGCATTCCACAGGATAACACTGTATACTACGGGATAACACCGAAACTACGGGATAACACCAAACATTCCTATGCATAACCTAATCAGGATTTAAATGCATCTAACATACCACATACACCACATTCATGTGCCCCACAGATCCATCAGATCCATGCCTAATAAAATTCTGAGTTCTACAGCATGCAACCACGATACAAATGAGATATCATGCTATGTAATCCACTTACATAAATAAACAGTTATAAATGCACTTAGCCATATAACCTAACTAAACATCACAAGCTATATACCCGTCATTCGATACCCAAACAACTCGTCCACAAATCGGGACCAGTCCACACACAAGGACAACCAACATCTGACCCGAAGGCTAACACCTGAAACCTCTCACAGATCGATTCTCACCAGAACCCCACCTTAAACCAAACCACGAACCCACACGTCGTGCACATAACCAGCACTCACGCAACCGTACCACAAACCTTGAACCAACCATACACGTCACACCCGAGGATGGCATCACAAAAACACCCGGGCCACTACACGACCCCCGAAGCCACCACACGACCAACCAAACCGAGGAACAACCAACTCCCCTCTCCATGATTTCAATCAACAGAACCCCATAATTCCATTGACTAAGAACCACTAGAGGAAGGCCAATCACCAATACAACACCCAAAGGACTCCACAGGTATTTGAATTGACCAATTCCCATAAATCAATCAATTGAATATCGTAGGACGCCAATCGGAAACCAAAACCCAACCACCAAACCACCAACAGAGAGCCCATAATTTAGTTAACTGGACCCAACCCCCAGTCGACTGAAAAACCCACTAAAAACGGCCAAAAAGCCTAGAAGCACTGTCCAGTCGACTGACCCTCGAGGTCCAGTCGACTGAACTCAAAGGTCAGTTGACTAAACCAGCTTGGAAACTATTTTTCAAGCTACAGGTCAGCCCTCCAAACCGTAGATCGAAGCCTCGAAACTCTCTTTTTAACACCCTCAAACAAACACAAGCCTAGGCCTAACATTAAGACCTCAAAAGAAACTCTCAACACCCGATTCCATCCATAGAAATCGCCGAAAATAAGGTTTTAAACCCAAAAACCCAACTAAACATAAACTCAGATCTACAACAATCTAACCGGTAAAAAGACACCCGATTAGCACCCTTATACAACATACAGGTCTAGAATCCTACCTCGGTGAGTTCAAAACTCAAAGTCTCGAATCACGTACAAAATCGAGCTTCGCCGGAATCAAATTCTTACCGGATGGTTGCATAGCCCACGACGCCAATACCAAGTATCCGCTGTTGGATCGTTGAAAATCAAGTCTCGGGCCCTCGAGAACTTAGAGAGAAGGTAGAAAAAAAATAGAAAACTAAGGAGTTAAGTTTTAGAAAATATCTTTATGAAAATATCTAACTCCAGATATTTATAGGTCTCCAAAATATCTTTTTTTTTAAATTTTTGAGATTCGTACCACAACGGCCCACGGCCCCGGGAACCTACCTCGCATACATATCTAAGCCCGATCATGCATCAAAGCTGTAAAAACATGCTCGAAAGAAAATACGTAACGCGGGTCCGGAAACGCCGAAAAAAGAAAACGGATCAGAGTCTCACAACTCTACCCCCCTTAAAGAAATTTTGCCCCTGAAATTCAACATAAGGTCAAAGAACAATAATCGATCGAAACCGACATAGGCACACGAGATGGTCAGCCAAACCATTCTTAGGATATAGCCAAACAAGGTCAGGCATCCTAGACAGTGGCCAACTATCTCAAAGACTCGGGACCTACAACCCATCCCAACCTTACATCATCATCAACCGCTGCCTCCACACAGGTCACCATCCACGGGATCCATAACCAACCAAAACAGATGCAACAAGGAAACTAGCCCAAAGCCTGCATACTCAGAAAGTACCTCTGCTCGTTGAAGGCATATCAGCATCATCCGGCACGACCAGTGCTCTAGATGAACCGCGAGCTGTAAGAGAATACACTCGGGGCAACCCCACTCTGTCCTGGCCGCCATAACTCGGCGCTATCGGCTGCCGCACCGACTGAATTGATGTACCCCCACCTATCGTCGCTCGGGAAGTCTGAACTGCTGGATGCTACTGTCGGTCCCGCACATACGAACCCTCTGGCGTACCAGCCATGCTCGGCCCATCCTCCCTCTGGGGACAAGTCCTGCGGATGTGTCCAGTCTGACCACATCTGTAACAAACGGGTAACTCCATCCCCTGCGACTGGTCCTACATGGAGCTTTGAGCCTGCCTCAACTGGTGGTCCTGAGACTGCCTCGGCTGCGGGTAATCTGGTACACGATGCCCTGGCTGTCCACATCGAAAACATCTGACCTCCCTCTGCTGTGGCATCCTTGACGAAGCCACTGATGGTGATGGTGCAGAGAAGTGCTGTGATCCAGATGGATGAAAACTGGGACCAGAGGACCTCTGCCTCTTGCTGGAACGCCCAGCTATCTGCGCTTCTACTCCACCCTGCGGTATCCTGGACTCCTTAGAAGTTCGGATCTCAATCATGGTGTTCTCCACCCTCGTTGCTGCCTCTACCAGCTCCGTGAACACGCGAATCCCCATCGCTACCACACGGCTACCACACGCTCTCTGATCGCCAGTCTCAGACCTCGCTCAAACCTCATAGAACGTAGCTCGTCTGTGCTTACTAACTCAGGTGTAAACCGAGACAAGCACATGAACCTGGACTCATACTGCATGACGTCCATCGCCAAATCTCTCCTCAAAGCTCCTCCCTGTACAAATCTCTCCTCAAAGCTGGAAAGTATTTCTCCAGAAACACTCTCGTAAAAGCTGCCCAAGTAACTCCTGCAATAGTCCTGGCATATTTTCACCAAGCGTGAGCAGCACCCCTCAGCTGAAAGGCGGCAAAAGAAACCCGCAACTCATCCTCCACAATCTGCAGCGTGTCAAGGATCCGCGTCGTCAACTCCAACCACTCCGTCGCTACAATAGGGTCAGGCTCTCCAGCAAAGGTAGGCGGATCTATGCGCCTAACCTCCCACATCGCCACAGTAGCCCTCGCCTCAGGCACCCTCTCCCTAACCACTTCACCTCTAGAGGTCTCAATCAGCTGGCTGATGGAACCCACTAGCGCACGCAACAACTCTACCATGTCAACAGGTTCTTGGGGAGCATTAGCATCCCTAGCATCAGGGATAGGAGTATCCCCTTGGCCAACAGCACGGCCACGGCCTCGACCATGGCCTCGCACTCTCCTCGCCGGCATCACGTCTATATGAAGGCAAAACAACATATAAGATGCAGCACACAGCATGAACATAAACGCTTAATCACATAAGCATGCTAACACATAGCCACATAGGTTCATGCTAGACAACCACACATACCGAGGAGAATCAACAAGAATGACACGTCAATCTGGACAACTTACTTAGATTCCCTGATAGAAATCACGTCAGCTAAACGCGTTTCTAACTTGGCTCTCAAGCTTGTTAATCCAAACGCCCAAAGGCAGGACTATCACTCCCAAGATTCAACCCCCATGTCCACACATATACACATCATTCACGTATGACCCGCATACTATCACGTCTATGTTATCAAAACATCTAAACACATGCAGTCAAGCACATGCAATCAACCTCACACGGTGATGCAACCTCTTCCCGCGGCTCATAGGTATTCGAACCCAGAGCTCTGATACCAAGTTGTCATGCCCCAAATTTCGGGCTACGTGAAACACCCATAAACAACCGAACATGGTACCCAATCGAGAATACACTCTCAAAAATAAAACATACATGCATTGTATATAAACGCCCGACGGCATATTTTACACGGCTCCAACGCCAGAAAACAACATGTTACAACATACATGTAACAAAAGACAAAAAGGAAGACTACAGATCTTCCGCCACCTTAGCAACCTCTAGATCACCCTACACGATCAGTACCTGAAAACATTTTATCCCACACCGTGAGCCAAAGCTCAGCAGAAACTAGACAAGCATGCAGTATAAACAAAATATGCTAGCAAACCGAAATGCAGGTTTAGACTCTCTTTCAAGCCTTGAAAATAATTTTCACATGCAAACGGAAAAGCGAGGATACAACCATGTTTGACTCACTCACAGGAGCCTGAAAACAGTTGGAAAATATTTTTTAGATCGCGATTCACACGACTTTTAAAAATAATTTGAAAACTGGTCTATCCGTCCCATATTGCAATACATGCAATCTATGATACATACAACCGGCCCTCACATGCCGTAACCACAGTCCTAACACTCATATAGAGATCCTTACGTAAACATACATTCCCGGGATAAAACCGTATAGTATGGGATAAAATCATAGACCAACCATGGGGTAAAATCGCAAACCTAACCACGGGATGAAATCGTAAACCATACCATAAGCCACGGGATAGGACCGCCGACCACGGATTAAACCACGGGATAAGACCGCATACCACGGGATAAAACCGCATGCCACGGGATAAGACCGCATACCACAGGATAATACTGTATACTACGGGATAACACCGAAACTATGGGATAACACCGAACATTTCTATGCATAACCTAATTAGGTTTTAAATACATATAACATACCACATACACCACATGCATGTGCCCCACTGATCCATCAGATCCATGCCTAATAAAACTCTGAGTTCTACAGGATGCAACCACGATACACATGAGATATCATGCCATGTAATCCACTTACATAAATAAACAGTTATAAATGCACTTAGCCATATAACCTGACTAGACATCACAAGCCACATACCCGTCATTCGATACCCGAACAACCCGTCCACAAATCGGGACCCGTCCACACACGGGGACAACCAACATCTGACTCGAAGGCTAACACCTGAAACCTCTCACAGACCGATTCTCACCAGAACCCCACCTTAAACCAAATCACGAACCTACACGTTGCGCACATAACCAGCACTCACACAACCGTGCAACAAACCCTGAACCAACTATGCATGTCACACCCGAGGACGGCATCACAAAAACACCCAGGCCACTAGATAACCCTCAAAGCCACCACACGACCAACCAAATCGAGGAACAACTAACTCCCCTCTCCATGATTTCAATCAACAGAACCCCATAATTCCATTGACTAAGAACCACTAGAGGAAGGCCAATCACCAACACGACACCCGAAGGACTCCACAGGTATTTGAATTGACCAATTCCCATAAATCAATCAATTGAATACCGTAGGAAGCCAATCGAAAACCAAAACCCAACCACCAAACCACCAAGAGAGAGCCCAAAATTCAGTTAACTGGACCCAACCCCCAATCGATTGAAAAACCCACTAAAAACGGCCAAAAAGCCCAGAAGCACTGTCCAGTCGACTGACCCTCGAGGTCTAGTTGACTGAACCTCAAGAACACTAATCCAGTCGACTGAACTCAAAGGTCAGTCGACTGAACCAGCCTAGAAACTGTTTTTCAAGCTACCGGTCAGCCCTCCAAACCTCAGATTGAAGCCTCAAAACTCTTTTTTTAACACCCTCAAACAAACACAAGCCTAGTCCTAACATTAAGACCTCAAAAGAAACTCTCAACACCCGATTCCATCCACATAAATCGCCGAAAATAAGGTTTTAAACCCAAAAACACAACTGAACATAAACTCAGATCTACAACAATCTAACCGGTAAAAAGATACCCGATTACCCATAGCACCCTTATACGACATACAGGTTTAGAATCCTACCTCGGTGAGTTCAAAACTCAACGCCTTGAACCACGTACAAAATTGAGCTTCGCCGGAATCAAATTCTGACCGGATGGTTGCGTATCCCACGACGCCAATACCAAGGATCCGCTGTTGGATCGTTGAAAACTGAGCCTTGGGCCCCCGAGAACTTAGAGAGAAGGCAGAAAGAAAAACAAAAAACTTAAGAGTTATGTTTTAAAAAATATCTTTATGAAAATATCTAACTCCAGATATTTATAGGTCTCCAAATATCTTTTTTTAAAAATTTTTGAGATTCGCGCCACAATGGCCCACGGCCCCAGGAATCTACCCCGCATGTATATCTAAGCCCGATCATGCATCAAAAGCAGTAAAAACATGCTCGAAAGAAAATACGTAATGCGCATCCGAAAACGCCGAAAAAAAACGGGTCAGGGTCTCACAGAACATTTTACCCAAAATTGGGATTTAGCTTTTATAACCAAAACATGTTTTATATAAACTAAGACTTGAACATAGAACCTAGACAGGACCTAGGAGACACTTCTTGTATCTCTAGGGTTCGAACATGGGTACTTAGACGACACTTCGCTTATCTTAGACTTTGAACACGGGTATCTTGATGATGTGTCACGTCTTATTAGGGTTTGGGAAGCCTAGACACGTCTTATGTATCTGAGGGTTTGGAAATGGATACTTAAACGACGTCTCACGTCATACTAGGGTTTGGGAACCTAGACATGTGCACGTATCTTAGTGTTTCAACACGGGTACCTAGACAATGTCTCATATTTTAATAAGGTTTGGAAACCTAGACACGTTTTACGCATCTTAGGGTTTGAACATGGTATCTAGGCTACGTCTCATATTTTACTAGGGTTTGAAAACCTAGACACATCTCACGCATTTTAGGGTTTGAACACAGGATCTAGGCAACACTTTGTATATCACTAGGGTTTGGGTACTTAAACACGTCTCACATATCTTAAGGCTTGAAAATGGGTACCTAGACAACGTCTCACGTCATACTAGAGGTTAGAAACCTAGACACGTCTCACGCATCTTAGGGTTTGAACACGGGAGCTAGGTGACACTTCGCATATTAGTATATCACAGGTTTTGACAAACCTAGACACGTCTTACTAGGGTTTAGTAAACCTAGACATGTCTCACGTATCTTGCGGTTTGAAAACGGGTACCTAGACGACATCTCATGCCTTACTAGGGTTTGGTAACCTAGATGGCGTCTCACGTCTTACTAGGGTTTGAAAACCTAGACACGTCTCATGTATCGTAGCGTTTGAACATGCGACCTTGGTGATTCTTCACGTATCATTAGGGTTTGGAATCTTTGCTTTATTTACTTTGCTATTTTATTTTCAAATTATTCTTCTTGTTTTAATAGATTCTTCCATTTTACAAGTTGGACATTACATTCATTGCTTCTGGGGCTTAGCAAAGGTTCTACAGTGGTATAGGTCTCTTCTTGCTCAGCTGAATTATGGTTGATGGTGATGGATTCGACAGATTCATCCCTTTGCTGGACTCCACCAGCAATGACGGAGGGTGCAAATGACAGCTCTAATAGAGCAGTGGTGGGATATCACAAACACTTTCTATTTCACCACCTTCGATGTGATACTAACACCACTCAACTTCTCGATCATTACTGATGTCTGCATCGGTGGGGACCCAATCCCTTTTGATCTAGAAATTCAACTTAGTCCTGGGGAAGTTTGTTGGGCATTAACATACTTCTTGGGTGTTGTCCCTCTCGTGATGGATATTGGTTGGGTTCGATACACTTGGCTCTGTGATCATTTTTGGTTATGTACCAAGCCTCTTCATTTTTAGTGGGTCGTCCGAGCTTACCTTCTTTACATCTTCGGCATCTCTTTGTTTGTGAGCAAGGAGAACACTGTCCATTTACATAATGTGAGAGCTATGCGTCACATGGATCAAATTGGGACGTATGAATGGGGCGGTGCCTATCACACCCCGCTCCTGTAAAGACCCGGTTCTAAACCTTAGGATTAGCGACGGTAAATTGACGAGGTCTTAAGTCACCAAAAAGTTAAGAACCCTTATTCGATCCGAAAATACTAGAAGGCCTAATACCCAAGAGACAAAACCCTAACACCCGAAGAAAACTCCCAACATCCTAAATTAATTGATTATCATGAAATATTAAATTAAAAATCAAAAATTCTCATAAAAAGGGTAAAA
This sequence comes from Heliamphora ciliata, assembly GCA_032360265.1. NCBI lineage: Eukaryota > Viridiplantae > Streptophyta > Magnoliopsida > Ericales > Sarraceniaceae > Heliamphora > Heliamphora ciliata. The sequence goes on from JAUMHN010423990.1 coordinate 12,309, forward strand.
TGACCATTTTGCTCCTAATATACCAAAAAGTTTTAAAAATTCAAAATTTGACATATGAACACCCTAAATTAAAGATTTAAATTAAAATAAGTAAGAAAAGACAAAATAACAACAAAAAAGACCAAACTAGCCCTAGGTGGCCCGTTGTGCTTTATTTTGTGTGCCAAAAAGTCTCTTTTTGCTTTTTAAGCTCGAATTAAGAAAAATATGTACAAATCAAGACTCATTATGTCCCAAAATTTTTCAAACAAGTAATATTAATAATAATACAATATTTTATACCAATAAAAGTAAATAAATCATTATTAAAACTCTTACATGCCTAATACAGCTAAAATGACACATCTAGTTAAAATAACTTTAAATAGCTTAATTGGCTACACTTAAATAATTAATTATTATCAAAAATTTTATAAACTATAATAATAATAATAATAATAATAATAATAATAATAATAATAATAATAATAACACTAAAAATATAAATTTTAGTAAGTAAGAAGACCAAAAAGATACATCAAATCAATTTTATAAACACTTTTTTGGATAATGTAGTGCCAAAACACTACCAAACAAGCAATTAAAGCAAAGATTAAGCACATTAATCAACCAAACAGTCCCTTAGATGAAAACCCTAC
>JAUMHN010424000.1:0-12945 GCA_032360265.1 Heliamphora ciliata
TGGTTTGAATGTTGCCATATGACATAGGCAACGTCGTGGGCCTTCACCACACGACGTCACGGTGTTGGCCTTGCAACGGGCAACCCGTGACACAGGGCTAGGATTCCTAGCATTTTACTAGGACATGCAAGATTTGCCTGATGTACCAAAACTTAGGGTGCCTAGTTTGTCTAGGGTTTTGACAGATTTTCCTGCCTTGCCAGGACTTAGAGTGCCTAGTTTGTCTAGAGTTTGAGAGATTTGCCTGGTGTGCCACAGCTTAGGGTGTCTACTTTGTCTGGGGCTTGAGAGAACCGAAGGGTTATCACCTAGGGTTTATTGCTTTCAATTATTTGCTACATATTTCCTGCTTGATCTGCTCTTTATGTACCCTTTGCTTGTCTTCTCTTATTAGGCTGGCTACTATGTCAGAGGCTTCGAAGGTTCTGTCTCGGAGAGGTATTGGAGTGGTATGATGCCCTCCCTGCTCCCAGTGGAGCTTACATTGATGCCTCCGATTTTGATCGTTTCATACCCTTATTGGGTAGAATGAGCCATGATCGAGTATGGTTGACAGCTCTGGTGGAGTGGTGGTGGGATACCACCAACACCTTCCACTTTACCATTTTCAAGGCTACTTTGACGCCTCTTGATTTCTCTCTCATCACGGGCATCCGAGTGGGAGGAGCCCCTATTCCATTCGACCTGTCTATTGCCCGATCCACCGACGCGCTGCTGTGTTTCCTCAGAGCTGTTCCCACGCGGATGGATTGTGACCTAGTCAGATACACAAGGTTCTTTGATCACTTTAGGCATTTCCATTGCACCGAGCCCCGCCACTTCGAGTGGGTCGCCTGGGGCTTTCTAATGTACATGTTCGGTACCTCCTTGTTTTCGAACAAGGAGAACGCCGTTCATTTACACTACCTGGGTGCCCTCGCTCGCCTCGACCGCGTTGCTACATTTGACTGTGAAGGGGCTGCTCTAGCCACCCTCTATGGTTTCATGCGGACCTTGACTCGGTTCCCTCAGGAGCTCAGCATCGGGGGTACTAGAGGGTGTGGGAGGTTTGATTTAGTTTATGCCCTTTTCTATTCATTTCTATTCTTTATTATCCATTATCTGTTTGCTAACATCTTCTCTTTGCAGCTGTGGACTTATGAGTTCCTCGGTCTTCACGTCCCAGCGAACTCCGTGGTGGACCCTCTTGTCATTCCTTGAGCGGCCTAGTGGTCCTGTGGCCTGAAGGGGAAGAAGGCTGGAGGGAAGGACATAGACCGCTTTCGGGTCTCACTAGAACGGCTGACCCCCAACCATGTATCATTAGTTTCTGCTTACTATTCACTGTACTACCCACTGCACTGCACTGTTTCTGTTCACACGGATCACTGCACATTGATCTATCATACGGCTTACTGTTCTTCGTATTGCACTATACTTTGAACTGTTGTAGGTCCATTGGGATGTCTGGCGAGGCAGATTCTACTAGAGGGTCCATTTGGTAGGGAGTATGATCTAGGAGAGCGGGTGGTCCGCCAGTCGCTCAGTCTGAATCACTTTTGTATACCGGTGGTTCCTCCAGCCTGCATGCACCGGACCGATCATTTAGGCCGGGTCGACCTACTCTTGGAGCTGGTGGGGACTCCGGCTTCAGAGCTGTTGGTAGCGAAGGGAGATTACATTACCTGGGCCCGAGCACACTTGTTAGGACCATTAGGTCCCGTCCCAGCTGGTGGTAGGAGGAAGCGAGCACCGGAGGCTGTCGATGCTGGTGCTGCTGTGGCTGTTGACACTAGAGCTGGAGCTGCTACTGCTACTGGAGCTGTTGGGGTTGGGGCTATTGAGGTGCCCTGGACCGTATCGGCCTTTATTGCCAGGTATTCTTTTGACATCCCTATCCCAGTTTCTCCTGCTCCAAAGTTCCGACTGGTACATGCTCAGTTTTTCTTCTTTTTACTGCTTCCTTTTCCATTCTTCCTTTATTTATACTGCTTAGCTTTTCATTTCTTTGGGCAGGTGGATCAAGCCTGGCTAGACCGCCTCATGCTAGTGGTGAGCGGTATGCGGACCCTCATTCGCCAGTAGGACGCTGCTTTGCGTGCAGTTGGGGTCCCCTTTGTCCCTCTGCCAGTGAGTATTTCCCTTTTGGTCTCATCATCCTATTATGTACTTTACTTTATTCATACTTTTTGCTTCTCTTTTTCAGGCACCGGTAGTAGCCATCGGCGTAGTACCACCACCGGCTCCTAGCCAGCTATCGACTCATGCCCCAGCCCCATCATTGGCACGAGGTCATGGGTCCCATGCCACCTCTTCTAGGGCCCGCTCCCGAGGATTTGTCTCTTCCGCCTGGAGTCGCTTCAGAGTCGTATCCTCTTCTTCAGACGGCGGAGATGAGAGTGACGACTTTGATAGACTCTTCGAGGATGACAGCTCGGAGGAAGCCGGTCCTTCTTCACGTCCGGTTCGCCCGAGATGAGAGTGAGAGAGAGAGCTCTTCCCCTCCCAGTTTCATTTATCTTCACATACACCTAATTTTTGGTTTTGATGGGCTTGTGTTCCCCAGGTACTTATGGGCTTGCATGCCCCCGTTTACTATTTATTGGGCCTGGGTGACCCAGTTTACATTTTGATACATTTTCCTATTTTTTGACGCATTTACGGGCCTTCGTGCCATTTATTTCCTTTCATTCATCCACTTGTATGGTTTATTTTGTATTTACTGCTCAAACTGTCATGGATGCATAATACAAATTTCAAAACTTACACAAACCACAGGGACTGCAAAAGCTGATACATACCCGCCATGTCTGAACATGGTGGTCGCCACTATCCAACATGGCGGTCGCCACTTCCACAAGACTGACATGGCGGTTGCCACAATCCAATATGGCGGTCGCCTGGTTAAAGAGTTGATGTCACTGTACGGTGTCCTTCCAAGTTGGCGGTCGCCCACTCCAAGGTGGCGGTGGCCACTTTAATTATACTTTTTTTGTTTTTTCAATTTTCAGCCTTCTCATGCCTTATAAATACAGCCCTGGAGGTCCTCATTTTCTGTTATTTTCTCTCAGATGGCTGATCCCCTTTCTTCGTGGGTTGAGGTATTCTCCCATATTGAGCGTTTGAACTTTGCCCCTTTCGGTATCAACTCCTTATTTCCTCTCATGGCCATAAAGATTGACGACCTTTTGTTGAAAGCGGCTGCTCAGCTATGGGACCAGCAATTCCACGTCTTCCGGTTCGGCCTTGAAGAGCTATTCCACGTCTTTCGCGGAGCTCCATCGTTGTTCCCACTTTCTTTCTTTTGACTCGTTAGCAGGTGATACAACTCTGTGGTCTATCTAGGATGGAGGCCTCTCTTCTGACACAGGATGACTGTCTTGACATACCCTAAATTATTGATAGATTTTGTTCTATTGGTGACCTTAGCGACCTCAATTTTCAGCTGCGGCGACGTTATGCTCTTTGTTTCTGTCTTCTTGCCCAGTATCTTCTTGTTCCCTCTAACGGGCGAGTTTGCTGCGCATTGGTTGACATCACTGGTCAGATGTGGATGAGGAAGGACTTTGTACCACTTGTCTTGGCCGAGACACTGCTGGGCTTAGATGTTGTTCATCGTGGTGAGACCACTACTTTTGCTGGCAACCCTTTACTTCTTCAGGTAATCTCAAAATCTTACTTTTCACCAAACTTTTCGTCACACTGCAAGACTTTTCCCTTACTGTTCTAACTTTCGCTACATATCTGGTTGATGGAGAAGGTAAATCTTGTACAAAAGCCACCTACTTACAGGCACAGTGCTGCAGCTTTCCTTTATTGCCCCTATTATCAGATATGCAATTCCGAGGCAGCCTGGGGACAGTGCCTTTCTTATTTGACTAGCCTAGATATTACTTGGCAGTGCCCCTGGTGGCGTGTCCCTGCCATGACTCTGACTACCATGGATCACCCTGGTGTTCTGCTGATTAATCTGCGTCAGGCTACTTTCTATTACTCTCATCAGATCATGTGGCAGTTCGGTCGCAGTCAGATCATCTTTTTCAGTGTTTGAGGCCGTTTATTTTCATCTGTATTGCGGACCCCATTTCTAGCATTGTATCAGGATGCTTGGCCATCTCGCTCATGAATGGAGATACAAGAACTGTAATGTCCCAAGCTTTCTGCTGAGTATAAGACATGGCTGATGCAGGATAGGGGAAGAAAGATAAAGAAGAAGGAAAATATGCAACAAAGAGGAGAAAGACTTGAGGAATTCTGCTTTGTTTTAAAAAATTCACAGGTTTCTTTTTGTTTGTAGAGTTTGGGATTTGCGCGCTCTCCTTTCATTTCCAAAAACTTTGTAACTCTGATCAAAGTAATGAAAACTTCCCGCTTTGTATTTAAGATGGTTCAAATTTATCCAAAGCTTTTTTTTTCTTTTTTTTTTCAATCTAATTAAATGACTTTATTATCAAAATCCAGAAGTTAATTTGCATTGGTCTTACTCAGATTCTAAGATGGTTAAAAACAAAGAATGTGGTCGAACTTCTTAAAAGAAGCTGCCAACGTATCCCAAAAAGATGGAATCATGCCATAACGTAGTTCAGGTTTGGTTTCCTCTTGGGTATTGACACTCTCATTTTGTGATGCCCTAACTTTTGCCAAGGTCTCCCTTTCGAGTTTTCAGCCCTGTGGGCTGCTCTAACTTTTACCTGGGTTGCCCTTTTTAATTTTTAACTCAACGAGCTTTTATTTTCTCTTTATTTTTACCTCAAGGATAGTACTTTTTAAGCTGGTCGAGGTTAACTGGAGTGGAGAACATATTGCCATCCAAATCTATGATAATGACTGCACCACCGGTCATGATGGTTTTGATTAGAAACGGTCCGGACCAGTTTGGCTTGAACTTTTCTCTTGGGTCAAAGATAGGAGCTCTAATTTCTTTAAGAACCAAATTCCTTCTCTGAGATCCTGGGTCTTGACCTTTTTATTGAATGCTCGAGCTATCCTTCTTTGGTATCCTTGTATATAAAATAGAGCCTACAGCCTTCTTTCATCAAATAAGAGCAACTCTTCCATCAGTTCCTTTGCCATTCTGCTTCTGAAGTACTAGCCTCGGCCACTACTCTTAGGAAAGGGATTTCCACCTCAATGGGAAGCACGGTTTCCATCTCGTATACTAAAGAGTTTGGCGTAGCCCCTGTTGAAGTTTTAATCGACGTCCTGTATCCCCAAAGTGCAAATAGTAGATGTTTAGGCCAATCCTTATGTGATTTAATCGTCTTTTGCAGGATTTTCTTAATATTTTTGTTTACTGTCTCAACTGCTTCATTGGTCTGCGGTCGATATAGTGAGGACTTGTGAGCCACTATTCGGTATTCTTCGAAAAGATCCAAGACCTCCCCTTGGAAATGTGGGCCATTATCTGAGATGACCTCATGGGGAATCCCGTATAGGCAAATGATGTTCTGCTTGAAAAACTTAGCAACATGAAAGGCTTTCACTACTAAGTAGGAGGCTGCTTCCACCCACTTGGTAAAGTAGTCATTGGCCACTAAAATGAACTCGTGCCCATTCGACGCCTTTTGTGTTACTCTGTCGATTACATCAATGCCCCATACTGAGAACGGCCATGGTGACGTCAGATTATACAGTTGAGATGGGGGAACGTGCATGAGGTTTGCGTGAATTTGACACTTATGACACCTCCGCATGAACTGTATGCAGTCTGCCTCCATTGTCTTCCAATAATATCCTTAACGTAAGATCTTTTTGGCTAACATGTTTCCACTCATGTTTGGCCCATAGACTCCTGCATGTATCCCTTTCATTAGTTCTTGGCCTTCTTCAGTGCTGACACATAGCTTATTGACCTCAGAATGTCTTCGTTTGTATAGTCTTCCACCGCAAATGACAAACTATGTAGAAAGTCTTTTATCGCCCTTTTATCCTTAGTGCTGGCAAACTTGGGATATTTTCCTTTTTTCACAAAGTTCTAGATGTTAAAATACCATGGAAGGTCATTAGTGCTTTCTTCGATCACGGTCGTCATCTCATATGCTGGCTTTCTTTTCTGTTTGATTATTAAGGGCCTCATTCTGACCTCGGATGGTATGTCAATCATGGATGCTAGGGTGGCCATTGCGTCGGCGAACTTGTTCTGCAGCCTTGGCACATGGGTAAAGATTACTGATTCGAAACACAGTATCAGTTTCTTTAGCTCATGATGGTAGAGAATCAATATCACGTCCCTGACCTTCCATTCTCCTCTCGCTTGTGAAACCACTAGTGCTGAATCACCAATGACTTCCAGCTTCCTCGCCCCTAATTCTAAGGGTGCCCTCCAATCCAGCTAAACATGCTTCATACTCAGCCTAATTGTTGGTAACTTCAAAATTGAGTTTCAAGGACAAGGGGACGTGTGATTCGTCAGGAGTGACAAGAAGGAATCATATTCCATATCCATATTGGTTGGATGCGCCATCAAAATATAGAGTCCACTTGTCATTCCTGACTTTCATCAGCTATTCGTCAAGAAACTGGAACTCCACGTCTTCACCTCCCTCAACTGGTTGGTCGGCCAGGAATTCTGCCACTGCTCTACCCTTGACTGACTTTCGGGTGACATGTCTGAGGTTGAACTCTGATAACAATAGCAACCATTGAGCTAATCTTCCTGTCAGTGCCGGTTTTTCAATAGGTACTTCAACAGGTCCATCCGGAAGATAATATTCACTGTGAAAGACAGCATGTAATGCTTCAATTTTTGGGAGGCCCAAACCAAGGCCCATCATGTCTTTTCCAGTGGTGTGTACCGTATTTCTGGTCTCGTCATCTTCTTGCTTAAGTTGTAGATAGTCTTTTCGATTCCAGTTTTGCCTTCTTGTGCCAGCATACATCTCATAGTTGAATCAGTCACTGATAAGTAGAGGATCCGTGGCTTATCAAGTTCGAGAGGAGCTAGAATACGTAGATTTTGCAAGTACTGTCGTACGGCATCAAAGGCATCTTGGCATTTCTAATCCCATTCAAACTCAACTCCTTTCTTCAGCAGACGGAAGAGCGGCTCATAGGTAGTTATCAATTTTGCGATGAATCGGCTGATAAACTGTATTTTACCCAGAAAGCCCCTGACTTCTCGCTCGGTCTTCGGAGAAGGCATTTCTAAAATTGCTTTGATCTTTGAAGGATCGACTTTAATGCCTCATTGAGTGATCATAAATCCGAGCATCTTTTCGGCAATAACCCCGAAGGCACACTTATGTGGATTGAGCCGCATCTTATTTTTTTGAATTCTTTCGAAGAACTTTCGTAGTGCTACAATATGGCCATCTCGATCCTTGGATTTGACTATCAAATCGTCCACGTATATTTCGATCTCTTTAAGTATCATGTCATGCAATAAAGTAGTGGCAGCCCTCTGATAGGTTGCTCCTACATTCTTCAGCCCAAATGGCATCACACAATAACAATAGGTGCCCCAAGGCGTGGTGAACGTCGTCTTTTCTCTATCCTCGGGATCCATTAGAATCTGGTTATACCTGGAGAAGCCATCCATGAATGATAACAAGACTTGCCCCGTTGTACTGTCTACCAAGATGTCAATGTGTGGTAACGAAAAATCATCTTTCGGGTTAGCCTTGTTAAGATCTTAAAAATCGACGCAGACTCGGATACGTCCATCTTTCTTCAGCACTGGAACAATATTAGCTATCCATTTTGGATATTCGGTTACCATCAGGAATTCGATGTTGATCTGTTTGGCAACTTCTTCTTTGATCTTTTGAGCCCATGCTGGCCGGATTCATCTTAACTTTTGTTTGACCAGTTTAGCATCAGGGTATAAGGGGATATGGTGTTAGACAATGTCAGGATCAATTCTGGGCATATCCTCATAAGACCATGCAAATACATCTTTGAATTCTTTTAATAAAGTTATTAATTGTTCTTGTTCAACTAAGGATAAAGAAGAACCAATTTACATATTTTGTGGGTTAGTTTCATTACCCAGATTTATTGATAAAGTTTTTTCAATTATTGGTTAGGTATGCATTTTTTCTTCTCTTTTTATTAAAAGTTTCATTTCTTCGAAGATATCCTTGTCGAATTCAAAATCGTCGAAAAGCATATAAAATAAATCAAACAAAGCAGAGTAACCAAAAATTTTGTTTATTTCATTAAATGAAGATGGAATTACAAACTTAAAAGCATAAACAGGGGAGGTGCACAAACAGACGTGCCCTCAACGACAGACTCGGACTTTGACTCAGACTCAGGACAAACAACTTGTACATCACAAGACCCTAAGGTCTAATTTTTCACTTCCTTTGCAGTTGCATTGACAATGAGCTGGGTGCAGTCGGTTGGTGCGCTAAAGCCCATCATGAAATAGTCTGGGTCAGTTACGTGCATTTGTACCATCTTTTCATTGAACAATACTCCCATGTCAATTCCATCTAGTTTGTCGGCCTAATCTTCCTCTTGGGTCTTCTTTCCTTCCTCTTCCCCTTTCACTGTTTCAATCTCTTCCGTGTCGGATAGTTGATGGCCAAAGAAGATCTCTAGCCCTGGTAACTTCTGGTCGGTTTCTTCATCGATCCATGGCTCTGGGAAGCCACAGTACGGGAAGTCTTCTCATTCTTTAACAAAATACCCATTGAGCGTTCCTGAATAATTGGCCTTCCGTCCCCTTTTAGGCCCTTCTAAATCTTCTTCTGTCAGTTTGTATCCAAGATCGAAATGGCGAGAAGCCGACAATACCTGAACAGGTTCAAAAACTCCTTACTTCTTACGCCCTAGCCCCATGCCCAAAAAATAGGATATTTGCCTCATCATCGTAATTACTCTTGGGTTGATGTACATCACTTCTTCATTCAATAGCATCTGGACAGCCTGTGCTTCATCAAATCAGAAGCTACTTAGTGACACATCTCCCTCGCCATGCTGAACTTCTAAGAGAGTTGAGCCTTCTCCTCTTGGGGATTGGATGCTGCCTTCTCCATGGATAGTCAGAGCTGTCCCATTCTTTATCAATTTTAGCTTTTGGTGAAGAGTCAACGGTACTGCCTGGACATTCGAGTCATGCAGCCACGGCTTGCCTAGCAACAGGTTGAAAGATGCCGGTACATCCAGTACGTGGAACTCAGCCGACGTCTCTAGTGGCCCTACTGATAATGCGAATGATACCAAGCCCAACACATTTCTCCTCGTATTGTCATAGGCCCGGACCCCTTGATTACTGGGTGTAAAATGTTTCGATTTTAGTCCTAAGAAAACTACTGCTCTAAGCGGACAATCATTTAGTGCGGACCTATTATCAATAAGAGTCACCTGGATCCATTTTTCCAAGCATTTAATGGTTATATGCGGGGTTTGTTATGATTCTTTCCTTTCGCTGGCAGATCCTTATCAGAAAAGGAAATAACTTTTAGTTCTACAGTTAGCAGAATGAGTCCAACAAGCTGCTCTGGGGTTGCATCTATCGAAAACTAGCCTTGTTCAAGACCTTTAGCATAGCTTGTCTATGTTTATGCGAGGCCATCAATAAGCCCTAAATGCTTACATTGGCTTGTGTCTTTTTAACCTGGTTCAACACAGCGTCATCCTCTTCTTCTTGTTCTTTTTCTTTCCCTTTCCCACTTAACTGTCCTTTCTCTAACTGAGTCAGCTTGAAATGTCGTTCACTCCTAGTTAGGTGTTCCACACTATCTTTGGGGTCCCACAACCCCGGAAGTGTACTTTCTATCTATTTTACTTCGTCTATGCACAAAGGACTTTCAAATGCCCACAAATCATCTAGCTCACTGATCACTGCTCTTCTTCTTCTTTCCTCATCATCCTCAATAGCCCATGTATTGTCAACTCCTTCCCAAATATCTTCCCCGATGTAATCCACGTGTTGTTCCCAAGCAGCCCAAAAATTGATCCACTCAGTCCCATTTGACTTCAGCACGACCCTTACCAGCCAATAGGATTGCATCTCATCGACATATATCTCCTCCTCAAAAAGTTAGGAAAGAGTAATGCCATCAGGCACATGGCCAAACCCATAAGGTCGTGCCGGATAATCCAGCGGCCAGTCATCTTTCACATTGCATTCCTCTTCTTCTTGCTGGTAGGCTTGGATTACTATTTGATTCCATCCCCAAGTATTATCATTCCATTCCTCCATTCTATCCCGACCGTTTCTAGCCATGATAAATGAGCAAGCTGTCTGATCCTCAGTTGCAGAAACATGAGGGTGCGACAGATACGATGAACAGATATATCAGCTCGGATCTTCTGATTGCCCCAAAGACATGTAATTTACCCCAGCCTGCTTAGTGTGGTTTGGCAGAGGGTTAGTCGTGACATTTTGCTTTGGAGCGGCGAATGACGAAGGGATCACTTTATTGTCGATGAGGTTCTGAATCTCATAGCGCAGCCTCATACACTTATCAGTCAAATGCCCGTGACCTTGGTAGAAGGCGCAATATTGAGAAGCATTAAACTTTAGCGGTAGGGGATCAGGTATGGGCATGGGGTCCAATGGCTTAATAATCCCTTTCTCAATGAGTCGACTCAAGGCGGTGGATAATGAAATGCTGAGGGGAGTGAAAACCCTCCTTGGCATTTGCTGCTGCTAGCTGTCATTTGACTACTGGGTATTGTTGGATTATTGAGCAGAGGATGAAGGGTTCAGAAGATTCACCTCGTTCGGGTGAGACACAAAGTTGGTGGCAGCAGATTGGTTTTGGTTGGTTGTAGGGAATGTCCTCCTTAGTTTTTAGCTAGGTTTAGCTTTTTCGATATCCCCAGATTGTATGGCGTCTTCAATTTGTACCTCGGCATCAAGCAGCTATTCAAAGGTAGAAAGCGACTATGTGATAAGGTACCACTTTAGTGGGGACTGCAGATTCTTAACTACGATCCTCACCTGTTCTTTCTCAGTGGGTCGATTTGTCATTTTGGCAGCTTTGCCCTTCCATCGGGTTAGGAAGTCAACAAATGATTCCCGGTTCTCCTGGCGACTTATTTTTGGCTCTCAGGTAGTTATGTCCAGCTGGACATTGTAGCTATACTGACTGATAAAAGCAGTAGCTATATCTTCCCAAGTCCTAGGTTTGGTCACCTCCAGAGAAAGAAACCATCTTTGTGCTGCCCTAAATAGTGATCGGTGAAATAGTTAGGCCTTGAGCTGATCATCAATGTCCATGGGGGACAGGGTTTCGACATACATTCTTAGATAGATATGGGGATCCCCAGTGCCGTCGAACTTCTCCATCTCCGGTATTTTAAACTTTTCTAGCAATTTTGCATCTGGGAATAGGCATAAACCGCCTACATCCGGCATGTATTCTTCTACTCCCTTAGCCTTTCTCAACACATTCTCCATTCGATCGATCTTTTCTGCCTGCGCAGATTCCCTAGACTGGATAGTGTTTTCTTTTTCTACCACCACTGGGCGGGGAACCCAAGGCGGTACAGTAACTTACAGTGCATCCTGTCCTTGGTTATCGTCCCAAAAGTCCTCAGCATTCTCATTGGTATCTTTCGGTTGTTCATTCACAACGGGTATACGGGCCTAAATTGCCCAAATCGGTGCTTGACATTAGTTTTGAGCTTTGGTCTGCTGCTCCACAGCTCTCTGTATCTCAATAATAGCTCTCATTAGAGCTGTCAAGTGAACTTCATTCTCTGCCATTTTTTATGACTCAGCTACCTGTATAGATACTCTATAGAGTCTGCCTAACCCTGATCTTGCCTAGACGTATGTCGACTGTGATCTTTTTGGCTCAATGATCTAGATTCAAAGAAAACATGGATCCAAAAAGCAGAATAACCAGTATCAAACACTTCCCAGATAAATAATCTGACGACAGATAGCAAACATCCCAGATACCCAGAACAGCAAATCATAAGAAGATAATCATGGAAGCTGAAACAATGCCCCTACCGGACTCATATTGGCAGCATAACAACAGAACGACCCAAAAACTAGAAGATGGCTAAGAAGGGGATCAACTAAACTCTAGAGCGAAGGTTTATTTAAACAGAAAAACGGGTAGCATTCTGACAAGAAATGTGAGACCTCAACCCGATTCATTTTTGAATGATTAAGTGTTCGAGTTATCTCGGAACCTTCGAAATGTTTTAAGTGCACCCTTGGTGAGTGTTCGGGTTCTGTTGAGGCTTGTTTGATTTGGCTAAAGGCTAGAAAATCAGTTTATACACAGAAAAACGCACTGCCCAGCAATTCGGTCGACTGGGGGGCTTGGCCTAGTCGACTGAACCGAGTTTTTTGAGTTCGGTCGACTGGATATGGAGGTTCGGTCTACTGAACCTTGTCGGCTAGGTTTTTTGGCATTTCCAGTATCGTCATTCAGTTGACTGAATTGGGGGTTCAGTGGACTAAATAGTGGATTTTTGGCGTTCTCTATAAATATCCAGCCGTGGAGATATTTTGGGATATTTTGGTCTCCAGATTTGATTTCTCTCTCACCCGTTTCTCTGTCTTCTCTCTATATTTTGAAGGCCCGAGGCTCGATTTTCAGCGATCGGACTGTGGATCCTCGATGTTGGTGCCGGGGGCTTCGTATATATCCGGTCAAATTTTTTGTTTCATCGAGGTTCGGTTTTTGAGACGTCGAGTTTTGACCCAACGAGATAGGATTCTAGATGTACTGTTGTTATGAGGGTGTTATATGTAATTGTATGGATTTTCACCAGGTAGAAATGCATCAAATGTCATAGTTTCTGTTTAAGCCTTGTTTTTCTGATAGAAAGCATGTTGTTCGCTTTCCATAGCTTATAGCAAAGGGTTTTCTTGAAAATGGTGGAAAATGATGGTTTTTGACAGAAATCTCAACACTTGGTGTTTTAGAGGTTTGGAGCTCGCCTTCGGGGTTGAGTTTCAGGTTTTGAAACGTTTTGTTGAAAATAGAAAAAATATTTTGAAAATATTTTGTTTGATCTCCATGTTGATGGATGGATCTATGTATACATGTA
>JAUMHN010424010.1:0-59776 GCA_032360265.1 Heliamphora ciliata
TTAGTGGAATAAGTTCTGGTTCGTGCGAGAAAGGATCTAACTCGGGGATAGAGTTAGGGATATCTGATTTTCTCGTACGGTTAGCCCGAGTCCTATACTTCCTCGTGATCCCTCACGTAACCTTTTATACGCACGAATATTTTTCCTTTCGGTTTCGGTAATTATTTAATTTAATTTGAATGTCGATTTTGCCGCCGGAAACATTTAGGGATTAAGTTAAATATTGGAGGGCGGTATTGGAATTTGGCACACCTAGGGATCATTCCCTAGGTGGCCGGCCCTGATAGGGGATAGGAGGTTATTTTATGGAAAAATATATCTTCTCCTTGGTTTTAGGAAAGAGAGATATAGTTTCCAAGAATATCTCAAGTGATATATTAAAATATATCACAAGGAGCCAAAAACTAACCTAATCCCAAGCCCTAGCCGCCGCCTCCTTCACTCTCTCATTGTAAATTCATTTTTGCTTTGAGAGAGAGGTGTGAGATAGAAACCAAAAGAAAAAAAATACGAAGATCCGGATCGGTGCCCACTCGTCGGGATCGTCGTGTGCGTCGGGATATATGTGAGAAGATCATTGGGTCATCTCGGATCGTTGTTCTGTATCAAAGAAACTTGTTCAAGTTTCTTGAATGTATATTTAATCATAATATATCAGTTTATTGTTATCGTTTTTCATGAAAAATGCATGGGCCATTTTTTACAGTCACGGCGCTGGATCTTAATTTTTTTTCCGCATTCCAACACTTGAAGTCGATGTTCTTGTTAAATATTTGGAGTTGTTTGCTTTGTGACCTTGTAGTGAATTTCGGAGACAAAATTCCTTATAGGGGGAGAGTTGTGGGACCCGATTCGTTTTTAATTTTGTGATGTATATTCTTAACGTGCTAGTTATTGTTTTAATCATTATAGAAAAGCATGTTTCTATATGTTTTATGCTCATGTTGGCCTAGATATACATGTGGGTTTCAATCCCGATCCTGATGGGCATTGCAGTTGAAAGTCGGTAGGCTTTCTAGGTAGGAGACCGATCGAGCAGTCTGTCTGCATGAGTTGTTTATATGATAGCTCATTGCTTGTGGTTTTGAACCAAGCTTGTTGAACAAGCTTTCCTTTTTCTTCCCTCTTAAGAAAGACCAAAAGCTCCACCTTCTCTCTAGCTTTTTAGTGGGCTCGAGCTTAATTTTTGGCGATCGAATAGTGGATTCTTGTTATCCTTACCGTGGGCTTCGTATTCATCCGAACGGTTTTTCATTTTAACGACTTTGGTTTCTCTCCGGAGGGCAAAGCGTCGAGTTTTTAACTCAGTGAGGTAGGATCCTAGACTCTCATGTCTTAAAGGGGTACTATGTGAAATTTTATGCGTTTTTATCGTCTTACAATGTATGAATTGTTGATCTTCGTATTTAAACCATGTTTGTTGGACAAAAAGCATGTTTTACATTTGTTGTGGTTTATTACAAAGTGGGTGGACGTGTGGGTGTCCCTGGTTTTTCAAAAGGTGGGTTTTGAAACGAAGAGGTTTATGCAAAAGTTATGAAAAACCATGTATTGAAGGTTTGGAGCTAACCCTTGGGGTTGAGCCGTTTTTAAACGCTTTGGTTGAAACGGTGGAAACATTTTGAAAATATTGGTTGGTTTCCAAGGTTAAATGGACGACGTGGCGGAAGGTTGTTAGACGTTTTGTATATAAGTAATGTACTGCTTTAAACGTTTTTTTTTGTAGTCAAGGTATGTGTTTTAAGAATTCTATTGATGTGCCGTGACAGTGCGTGTGTATTTGGGCCACTATTACTTCTCGATGAAAGTTCAGAAACTTTGCGCATGTAGGTGCTTCACTCCTTCGGATTAATTCTCATAAATGAAGTGGTTGTCCCATTGGGAGGCGTGTGTTGTTGTAACTCCGTAGAAAACTTGTTGTTACCTAGCGGGTCATTGGATGTCCCGAAACTAGCGTAATGACCGAGAGTCTATAGTTGTTATCTTTGTGTCCGGTGCAACAGAAATGGTACATAGGAATCATTATCGATTGTGGGAACAGAGTGGAAAATAACATTTTGTTATTGTTTTTCTTAACTGTTGGACGTTATTTGCATTATATAAAATGTGCGGTTTTGAGGATGGAAAACTATTTTGAGGCTTGTGAAGTCGAATCAATTCTATGCTACATGGTTGTATATCCTGTTTTACTTCATGCTAGTCTGTTTCCTATTGGGCTTCAGCTCATGTTGTGGGATTTTAAAAACCTTTTTTAGGTGGTTTGGATCATGTAGCTTGATATTGTGGAGCCGGGGTGGCAAAGGACAAGATTCTTTCTATTGTAGTTCGGTAGCTTATTATTGGTTTTATTTTTGGATCATGTATTATTGTATATTCATTTCATCTTGAAAGCATCTTTTGTAAGCCCTGTGGCGATTATATCAAATGCACGTATGTTTTGCAATCTTGAGAGCGAGACCTTGGGTTGTTTGTTATTTTCTATTTTTGTTTGGTTTTATCCCTCATAAAAATGTTTGTGCCTCGAGGGAGGGTTTTAGATCTCGTTTCGGTGGATTTTTCCTTTGCCATGGTGTGCCTTGTGAGCTTTCAAAAAGGTTAGAAAATAGTTACGTGTTGGAGGGGGAAAAGGTTGTATTTTGAAAAGTTGGTCCGGAGCCAGACCGCTTGACGGACCGCTCGAGCGGTCTCCGAAAACATTCTATTTTTTTATTATTATTTTTTTGTGTTTTGTTGAAAAATCAGTGTCCTTGCAAGGACCGGTTGAGCGGGCTGTCGACCGATTGAGTAGTCTGGGAAATTTTCAAAAGTTTTTGTTTGTTTGTTTTTAAAGCTGGGCTCTCGGGGACCGTGAGCTTATTCTTTTGGGCTGTTTTTTTACATAATATTAACCATTGGTTGTGCGATTTTCAAAGGATTTAAGCTTGCTTTTATCTGTGTTCTTGGACCCATCTAGGCTCGGGTGGTTTTAATGGACCTTGATACCTCTTAACGGGTTTTTCTTGGGTGATTCACGTGATCTAGGTTTTGGGGCATGACATATTGAATAGGAAAGGAGTAATGAGTTTAGTAAAATGAAAGATGGAATGATTAAAGATAAGTTAAGAGGAAGAGTTGCAAATTTTAAGAGTCCAGAAATTAAAATGAATCCATATTATCTTTAAAGTTTACAACAAATGAGAGTGTGAGAGTTATGAAACAAGAACAGAAAAGAATGATTGAAGATTCTTGCATAATGTCTTGCTCATCTACATTTTACAAGTCATGCATTGCAATTTCTTTAGTCTTTATCCTACGACCTTCGGGTCACGTTTATTGCATCAAATGTTTTTATAGGTTGTAATGTGAATGATGAGACACGAGATGATATTTGATTATGGATTAAAGTTAGAATAAGAATGAGAGATGTTTGTGGTTTGTAAATTCAAACTAGTAAATTAGTTTTCCTTGTGGCTTGTAAAGATAAATGAGAATTATTTTTTGATGGATGGAAAGAATAAATCCATATATATGTATGTTTAGATTTCATGTAGTTGTTCTTTAGTTTCATGTTTGAAATTTGAAGAAAAAGAATAAATTTTCTTGAATGAAAGTAACCATGTTGAGTATCAGATGAGTATATAAAGTTGTAATTGTATTGAAAATGTTAGTCATCTAATAGTTTTGAACTGTGATTGGGAGTTGAGAATCGAGCAGTGCCTGACTATATTGCATTACTTGTGTTTAACCTGTGATATTAAAATTTGGGATAGTCCGAAAACAAAGGAAACTCTATCGAAATTTTTAAGAAATATACTTAGAAAATTTAAAAAGTTTGACTCTTAAGTAGTATACTGTTGATTTGTTCTCAGGTATGTGAGCGTTCGAGCGGGATGGGAATTCGTTCGAGCATTGAGGAGGCTAGGACTAGGAAATGGTTTTTGGCAATTGATAACTCGAGCGGTGGTCTATTCGCTCGAGCGAACCAAACTGTCATCGAGTACTTATCCTTGTTTTGAGAAGCCACTATCTAATTTGATTAAAAAGATTTTCAAATTTGAAACCATAATTTTCTGAAGAGTTTTCTCACATCTGGGTAATAGTGTGAGGTTGGGCAGTTGGGTTCATGTGACCCGAGTTCAGGGCATTACAGGCCAACATGAGGAAGAGTCTTTGCCCTTCAAGGAGAGGAGATGGAAGATAACCATGTCATTCAAGGTATGTTCGTGTTGTTCAATACCTTAGTGAAAGTATTGTTGATTCTAAAGCATCCCATTCCTTCATATCATTGGCTCACATGAAATCTGTGAATTTGGAACCAGAAACGTTAAGACCAAACCCCGAGCATAGTTATACCCGTAGGATATCATACGTAGGTAGATTTCATTTGTAGGACATGAACGTTGAAGAGTAACCGACGCCCCTATGTCATGCGACTTGTGAATCATGGACCCAATCAATTACGATGTAATTCTTGGCATAGATTGCCTCTCCGGACATCAAGTCCTCATCGACTATTGTTAAAAGAAGATATGGGTATGCATAGAGGATGAAACTATTACATGGATCCCAAGAGAACGACATGATACCGTGACACCAGTTACCATGAAGGCATGCGGATCAAGTAACGTCACGGGAAGACTAGCTTGTATATTCGCCAGTATAGACACCATGCCTACCAAAGAGTTACCACGAATTGCATGTAAGTATGAGGACATGTTTCTAGTGAAATTTCCTGGACTTCCACCGCTTCGAGAGATCGAGTTTCCTATCGAGCTCTAACTAGACACCACACTTCTTTCGATCGCCGCGCATAGGATGGATCCCACCGAGCTCAAAGAGCTAAAGGATCAGCTATAAGAGTTTCTCAACAAAGGTTTTATTCACCCTAGCACAATGCTATGAGGTGCACCGGCATTGTTTGCCAAGAAGAAGGAAGGAACTTTACGGATCTGTATAGACTATCGACAGCTGAACAAGATGATCAAGAATAGATATTATCACCCTCCAAACTCCAAATCACGTGAAAAGCCACCGAACAATCACCAAAACCGCCCAACACCACGGATGAAAAACCATAAAGCCAAGACGAGGCTAAAACCTTTGTAAAACGCACTATCAAGGATTTATTTAATTGAAAGGCATAGCCAAAAGACTGCAGTTATAGCCCATAAGTCAAATCTTTAAAAACAAAATACATATTTTGAATAAAGAAAATATTTTTGTTTTAAAAGAAGCTTAGGCCGTTGCAAAATCAATCTCGAAGCACCAGAGTTTATATGAAGCAGAAACCATTTGAAAATCTGTTTTGTAAACCGTTGAACCCAACAACGAAAAACGTAGTAAGAAACAACGGAAAACAACAACCAACCCATGGTTCTCTCGAAAGCATTAAAACATGCATACATCCATAAGAACTTCATATGATTTACAACATGTTATCTCTAAACATGAAACATATATAGAAATGTATAAAATACCTAACAAAACAAGACAACAGGGTCTTGTTATCAGCCACCTCCAGGTACCACCGGGTTAATCCACAGGACCACGCTTACCTAAAAAAAGTTTTATAGCAAATTTCCACACCATGAGCCGAAACCCAATAGAAACAGACTATAAAGTTGTAAAGAAGGTTATGCAATCATAAGAATACAGGCTCAACCACATGAGCCAAAAAGGTTTTTCCAACCCAAAACCACATGTTTTTTCATCAGGCCAACACGAGCCTCAAAAAGGTTTTACTCCATAAAACCCCACATGTCCACCCTTAAAACCATGCATATCAACAATGCAAATAACGTTTTTCACAGCTAGAGAAAAGTAGTAACCCAAAATGTTATTTTTCCACTCGAATCACACACCGAGAAAAGAGAAAGAATATTTTCCACTCGGAACACACAGAGTCGAGGAAAATAAAACGATAAAATAGTATGCTCCACTCGGGTCACACAGCCGAGGAGAAATATAAATGATTCCTATGTACCGACTCCGTCACAAAGGGACAGAGGTAGCAACTATTGACTCTTACCCATTACCCAATCCCTAAACATCTTAGGACCGGTTAGGTAATGACAAGTTCTATACGGAGCACCACAACGTAACTGCTGACTTTACGGACTAAAATTGAAGGACAAAAGCACCTACCACCTTCTTTACGGGAACTACCCCGAAGGACAAAGGTACCTTCATTACGCACGTTTTCGGACTTCTACCGAGGGCAACTCGTGCCAAATACCAGCTATCCCGGTACATCAAGAGAATCATTTCAAAAACCAACCCGTAGCTCAACTACGAAAAGCATTTTCACAAATATACATTAAACATGTATATATAGATCAATCCATCAACATGGAGATCAAACAAAACATTTCAAAATATTTTTTTCCATTTTCAACAAAACTTTTTCAAAATTGAGACTTAACCTTAAAGGTTAGCTCCAAACCTCCAAAACACAAAGTGTTGAGATTTTCACAAAATTCATCATTTTTCCATCGTTTTCAAGAACACCCTTTGAAAATCCAACATCCACAAGTCATATGATGTAATAAACCAAGAAAAGCAAAAAACATGCTTTTTACCCAAAAAACTAAGGTTTAAACATAAATATGACATTTCATGTATTTTCTACCCGGTGAAAACACATTTAATTGCATGAAACACCCTTTAACAACAGTAGGGTCTAGAATCCTACCTCGGAGAGTCAAAACTCGAAACCTCAAAAACCAAACCTTGTCGGAACGAGAATCTATCTGGATATATACGAAGCTCCCGGTACCAACATCGAGGATCCACTGTCGGATTGTTGAAATTCGAGCCATGGGTCCTCAGAAATCTAGAGAGAAGGCAGAGAGAACCAAAACTTAGCTTAAAAGATATCTTTTCCAAAATATCTCAGCCCACTTGATATTTATAGGGACGACAAAAACCTACGGTCCAGTCGACCGAACACCCTAGTCCAGTCGACCGAACTAAAAAACTTCGGTCCAATCGACTGGGCCAACCACTCCAGTCGACCGAACTGTTAGGCAGTGTGTTTTTCGACTCAAAATAGGTTTTTAAGCTTTAAACCAAGTCAAACACGCCTCTACGAAACCTGAAAAAGCGTGAAACGCCTACACACTTGCAGTTCTACTATGAAGAAACAAAACCCATCACACTAAGGTCAACGGTTAACTCAAACTCCGTTAATACTTAAAGTATTCCCAAAAGAAAATGGGTCAGGGTCTCACAACTCTCCCCCTCTTAAAGGAATTTCGTCCCCGAAATTCAACACTGAACGCAAGCCAAACACCAGTCCATCAACCATCAACAATCTCTGATGTAAACCCAGCGATACCACACAACAACAGAAATACCCCAACAACTGAAATCCCTAACTTGTCGTCACAAAACTGATACCAAGAATACAACCATCGGCACACAAGGTAAACACGATGTGAAGAATCGACCTCCATACAGACTGCTCGCACGGGCAAGTTCCACTGATACTACTGTCATCCAGGAAACATCCATAAACATTGGATCAAGATCCAACTCATGCTGCTAAACCCCAACACAGAACTCTCGCCAAACACAACTACTCTAGCGACAAAGGCAAGGCAAGAGACCAATTCACCACGGCACTTGATCTCAAACATGCTTTATGCTCGAACATAGAGACTATCACCCTCATCCAGACGATCACCAGATGACCACCGACTTTGATACCACATCATCACCCTACAGATGCCAACATCTCCATTATTAAAGCGGTTATGACACCGATTCACGAGCAACAACACAACACCCACTCTAGAGAGAAGCTCATCAGAGGGAAGCTCACTTACTCACCTGGAATACCAAATTACAAATCTCATCAAACCTTCAAACCTTCGCCCTCCATCCGATCTTCCATCAAGAACTATTGTTCTCACTTAGGAGAAACATTAGGTGGCACACCATTGTCTCAGACAAGGTTTCACACAATCAAAAACCAACCCGGCATCATAGCCACAAGTCACTCGACTAAACACGTCACGCTGATAGATCACCTCATAGGTACCCAACAATCTGCATAAACCCAATCATGCCTCCCGTGCAACGGCACATCACTACCCATTACTACACAACTCAACGCCTCATCATTAGATCACTGATACCAAGGCTACAGATCAACCTCAAGTCAAACATAATTGTCGTCGTCCAACAAAACAACTTGATGACTGTCATTCGACATCAACTCCAACTCATAACACATACCTCAATCCCTTGAGTCCACAATAGCAAAATATTAGGACCCAAGACACCAACCAAGACTTGCATCTTACCCTTAGCAATTTTCTCATATCCAGAACTCATCATGGCCCTTCCATTCCCAACCAATTAATCGCGTTGCTCCGAACAGGCCACGCCAACTAAGGCTTTTTAAACATCATATCTTTCCTGATTCATACTGTTTCACACTTCTCGGGATACCATCCACACAAACAACAGTTATTCCGAAGCACAACACTTACCACAGTCGACAACCACTCCTCGACTCCAAGAACTCTAAGCAGTTCTAAGCCCCAAACAGGACCCAAGCTAGACTCATAAAAGTCTACCAAAAACCCACCATACATATATCACAACTGCACTATTTCGACAAAATCCCCGCTCCGTTGAGAGCTAGAGAACAACCGTACGCACACAACGGTCAACGATCCTCAACTGATCACTACAAAAGAACTCTACGTCTCAATACCAACTCCCTTGTCTATCAAGAACAAACAGCAAAGGGAACACAACCCATATGGTTTAACCATCATACAAACAAGCCACACTGACTAGGTTACCACGACCTATCATGTTAACCACACTCACATGTACTCTTTTACGGTCTTCCACCGTAGGAGAATACCAACCCCATCATGCAATTCTTTACGATTTCCAACCACGGGAGCAATCGGATCCAAGGTCACACACACAAACATTCAAATGTAGTGCATCTCGCACCACGCAATGAAGCCATGAAGAATCCATCTTATAATCACCCAATCACAGCGACACAAGTCCCTAGTCACAACTCCAAGGGTCAAACAAGGGTATAGATCCACTAAGATTCCACAACCTCCGAACACAACCAAAACCTGAACCAATCAAGAACTTGGCATCTCCATCCAACCGAGATGAAATAACTCGCAGCAGACAATTGTCTACAAGACAATCGTTTATAAGAAAACTCTCTCTCTCCTTCCATCTAAAGGAAAGACAAAGGCCAACAAGAAATTATGACTCAACCTCAACATACTGGGAGTACTCCTCAACACTTGGTCTCTAAAGAACTCTGTAAGTTCTACCTCAAGGCCACATCGACTACAATCGCACAGCTGCTGTCAACTCCGATCACGATACTCAAATCGTCCATTACATCGAGCTCTCAGCTCTTAGACCACATTCACGCATGTGGACACCATCAATCCGCATAGCTGGCACAACACATCCCATTACACCCAAAACTTCACTTCACAAGGTTGCGCAACACTACTTAACTCCTGCTAGGAAAACCACAATCACATCACCGCCTCGAGCCCACTGTCCAAGGCACAGCGTCAAACAAAGGAAACCCAATCCTGGGACCTCTCATCCAGAGTTACTAATAACCCTGATAACCATGCAGACACCTTCCGTAATTCTGCCCTCAAGGCACACACGATCACAGGCATCGTACCCTATGATCTCTCACCTATCACCCTAGGCTAGCCAAATCACATGGTACATTACTGAACCTCGGCACTCCACACTTCGCTCCCATGGGCAAACAACATACCCATCTCTGAACCGAACGTAGAACACAAACAACCTCCAGACATATCATACCCAGGATACATCATCTCAGCACTAAGCCAATCACATGAACCTAGCACGGTTCCCAAACACGATCTCCTAATCACTAGGATATCGACTAAACCACTAACCTACATTCCCGTAGAAATTTTACAAAATTGATACCCATGGTAGGAACCTTTACACATTCCCATACAACCATAACCCATGCTCTTCCCAGCATAACTGCAACTCATACTCATTTCCACATTCTTGGGCTCACTCACTTAGAACTCAATTCTCAAACCTCAAGGAGGTATACAACGTCCAAGGTCATCAGAACTACTCTGACTACCAACAACATCCTCAGATGCTACTCTGACTACAGTCAACATCCTGTTGATCACCACAACATCCTGCTGTCATGGATATTTCCAGAACCACTCATGTTCTGCTATCTCAACATATACCTGGCCAAGGAATACTACGCTCCCATCCACTATCTCCTCGTCTATGCCCCATCCTAAGTATATGGCTCATGACATAGTATGGCTCACGACGTACCTAATCCACCACACGGCTGAAATCACGTACACCAAAACCCCAAAAGGGATTATCACTTTCCTCAGATCCAGTTGCAACAACTAATTTCCAGGGTCTCTGACACACCATCGCCCCTACTCACAAGGCTATCCCAACAGCTTCCGGTAACTTGCTTTCAAGAGAAGCCAGCTACCCAAGCCAAAACCATCAACCATGCTTCGACTACATCTGAACAAAACTCTGCTCAAATACTCAACGATTTGCCAACCGAGGCCAACCTCACACGGCTGAACCCGACTCACAAATGAGTTCCACAACATGCCAAGCGATCGACGCTCAACCCATAACCTTACCTCTGCAACTGATAATAATGGAGTCGCACATTCAAGATCCAAACCACGGTCTCGTCGTCTCGAAAGGGTTACATGTTATAAAGAAAGAAAACATGAAACACAACAACTTGAGGTCGATCTATCATGTTATTTCTAACACATACCACATAATCATGCTAACACATAGCTACAACGATTATGAAGACACAACACCGATACCGAGGAGAATCGATAAGAATGACACGTCACTTTGGACAACTTACTTAGATTCCTTGCTAAAAATCATGTCCGCAAAATGCGTTTCTAACCTGGCTCCCAAATTTGTTAATCCAAATGCCCGAAAGCAAGACTAATCAATCCTAAGGTCCAACCTCCATGCTAACATATACACGACATCAACATGCTCATGTTCCAAACACAGGAAACCAAGCACACACACATCCTCACAATGTAACACACCCTCTTTCCACATCTCATAGGTATTCAAACCCAGAGCTCTAATACCAATTTGTCACGTCCTAAACTCTGGGTCACGTGAAAAACCACAGAACAACCACCAAAACCGCCCAACACCATGGATGAAAAATAATAAAGCCAAGTCGAGGCTAAAACCTTTGTAAAACGCACTACCGAGGGTTTATTTAATTGAAAAGCGTGGCCAAAAGACTATGGTTACAGCCCATAACCCAAGCCTTTAAAAACAAAATATATGTTTTGAATAAAGAAAATCTTTTTGTTTTAAAAGAAGCTTAGGCCGTTCCAAAATCTACCTTGAAGCACCAGAGTTTATATGAAGTAGAAACCATTTAAAAATCTATTTTGTAAACCGTTGAACCCAACAACGAAAAATGTAGTAAGAAACTACAGAAAACAACAACCAACCCATGGTTCTCTCGAAAGTATTAAAACATGCAAACATCCATAAGAATTTCATATGATTTATAACATGTTATCTCTAAACATGAAACATATACAGAACGGTATAAACTACCTAACAAAATAAGACAACAGGGTCTTCTCATCAGCCACCTCCGGGCACCACTAGGTCAACCTACAGGACCACGCTTACCTAAAAAAGGTTTTACAGCAAAATCCCACACCGTAAGCCGAAGCCCAATAGAAACAGGCTATAAAGCTGTAAAGCAGGTTATGCAATCATAAGCATACAGGCTCAACCATAGGAGCCAAAAAGGTTTTCCCAACCCAAAACTATAAGTTTTTTCATCAGGCCAACATGAGCCTCAAAAAGGTTTTATTCCATAAAACCCCACATGTCCACCCTTAAAACCATGCATATCAACAATGTAAATAACATTTTTCACAGTTAAATAAATGCCGCAACCCAAAATGTTATTTTTTCACTCGGATCACACATCGAGGAAAGAGAAAAGATATTTTTCACTCAGAACACACACAGTCGAGGAAAGTAAAACGATAAAACAGTATGCTCCACTTGGGTCACACAGCTGAGGAGAAAGATAAATGATTCCTATGTACTGACTCCGTCACAATGGGACATAGGTAGTAATTATAGACTCTTGCCCATTACCGAATCCCTAAACATCTTAGAACCGGTTAGGTAATGACAAGTTTTATACAGAGCACCACAACGTAACTACTGACTTTACGGACTGAAACCGAAGGACAAAAGCATATACCACATTCTTTATGGAAATTACCCCGAAGGAGAAACGTACGTTTACTGTGCACATTTTTAGACTTCCACCGAGGGCAACTCATGCCAAATACCGGCTATCCTGATACATCTAGAGAATCATTTTAAAAACTAACCTGTAACTCAACTACAAAATTCATTTTCACAAATATACATTAAACATGTATATATAGATCCATCCATCAACATGGAGATCAAACAAAATATTTCAAAATATTTTTCTCCATTTTCAACAAAACGTTTTCAAAATCGAGACTTAACCTCAAAATCCATCATTTTCTCACCATTTTCAAAAACACCCTCTGAAAACCCAACATCCATAAGTCATATGATGTAATAAATCAAGAAAAGCAAAAAACATGCTTTTTACCCAAAAAATCAAGGTTTAAACATAAATATGACATTTTATGTATTTTTAACCTGGTAAAAACACATATAATATCATGAAACACCCTTTAACAATAGTAGGGTCTAGAATCCTACCTCGGAGAGTCAAAACTCAAAACTTCAAAAATCAAACCTCGTCAAAATGAGAATCTGTCAGGATGTATATGAAGGCCCCAGTACCAACATCGAGGATCCACTATCGGATTGCTGAAAATTGAGCCCCAAGCCCTTAGAAATCTAGAGAGAAGGCAGAGAGAACCGAAACTTAGCTTAGAAGATATCTTTTCCAAAATATCTCGGCCCACTGGATATTTACAGAGATGGCAAAAACCTACGGTCCAGTGGACCAAACGCCCTAGTCTAGTCGACCGAACTAAAAAACTTCGGTCCAGTCGACTGGGCCAACCCCTCTAGGTGACCGAACAGCTGGGTAGTGTATTTTTTGACGCAAAATAGGTTTTTAAGCTTTAAATCAAGTCAAGCACGCCTCTACAAAACCCAAAAAAGCATGAAACTCTTATACACTTGCTGTTCTACTATGAAGAAACAAAACCCATCACACTAAGGTCAACGGTTAACTCAAACTCCGTCAGTACTTAAAGAATTTCCAAAATAAAATGGGTCAGGGTCTCACAGATTCCCTTTTACCTTGAATAGATGACCTTTCCAATTAACTCAGAGGAGAGCTTAGTAAAGATCTAAGATCACCGAAGGAAGGCATTCCGACAGAAAAACGATTATGTTAATACAAGCTCTATGGCAGCACCATGGAAGTGAGAAAGCCAACTTGAGGATGAGAAGACGTAATGCAAATAAATCATCCACAACATTTCACACGAAAAAGAATGATGCAAAATTTCAGGGACAAAACTTATTTTATGGGGAGTAGATTGTAAAGACTCGGTTCTAAACCCTAATATTAGCGACGGTAAACCCAAAAGGTCTTGGGGGCCAAAAGGTTAGAAACCCTGAGATGGTCCGAAACCTTAGAAACCTAACACTTGAGAGGTAAAATCACTGTGAGACCTAGAACCTTATTCTTTTGAGTTATTTATATGCATGACACGTTCCTTTAGTATATGAATAGCCTCGATGCATGAGTTATGCTTTAAAGTTGTAGAACAACATGTATAAATGTGTTATATGCTTTTTGGGGTTTGGTAGAGGCTTGTTTGGCTTGTGTTTGGACCAAAAACCATGTTTCAGTGTTGAAAACACATTGCCCAGTAGTTTAGTCGACTGGAGGGCTTGGCCTATTCGACTGAACCAAAAATTTTGGGTTCGGTCGACTGAACAGAAACTTTTTGGCGTGTTTATAAATATCGTAGGGGTTGGAAATATTTATTTAAACCTTTCTTCCAGGCTAAGTTTGCTCTTTTCTCTGCCTTCTCTCTAGCTTTGAGGACCCGGGGCTTGATTTTGTGTTTGATCCTTTGTGGATCCTTGCTATCGGAGTCGAGGGCTTCGCATCCATCCGGTCAGATTCTCATTCTGACACCGTTCAATTTTGAGACGTCAAGTTCTTGACTCTCCGAGGTAGGATTCTAGACCCTACTATTGTATAAGGGTGATATATGTAATTATATGTGTTTTCACCGGGTAGAAAATACATCAAACGTGTTTTTCATGTGTAAATCTTAGTTTTTGGGTAAAAGTGAGTTTTTACGCCTTTTCTTGGTTGTATACGTGATTCGGGTACATGGTATCCATAGTTTTCGAAAGGAGGCTTGAAAATGAGCTGTTTTGTGAAAATGGTGAAAAGCGTCTTTTTGGAGGTTTGGAACTAACCCGCGGGGTTGAGTCTCAACTCTTAAACATTTTGTTAGAAATGGTTTTAGATCTCCATGTCGATGGATTGGATATCTCTTTTATACATGTGGTGTATAAGCTATTTGCGGGTTTTCGTAGTTGAGCTACGGTGGATTTTAATGTTTCCATAGATGTATCGTAACAGTGTGTGGTTTTGAGTTGGGCTTCTATTGCTCCTTGGTGGAAGTCCAAAAACGTGCATAGAGTGGGTTCACTACGGTCCCTCGGGTTAATCCCCATAAATGTGGTTTTGTTAGCTTCGTCTAGTGGTCGTGGAAATTCGTAAAGAAGTAAGTTGCCTCGTGAGTGGCTTTATTATTGTGACTCCGTATAGAACTTGTCATTATCTAGCAGGCCTTAAGTGGTTAAGGACTAGGATAATGGACAAGAGTCTATAGTTGTTACCTTTGTCTGTGTCGCAGAGTCGCTACAGAGGATTACATTTTATCTTTCTCCTCAGCTGAGTGGCCTGAGTGGAGCATACTGTATTTTTATAGCTTTCCCTTAACTGTGGCATGATATTTGTTAGGATAATATGCATAGTTTGAAGGATGAAAAATGTGAGATTTTATGAGATAAAACCTTTTTAAGACTCCTGGTAGTATGATGGAAAACGTATGGTTTTTGAGTGAAAAATCCTTTTTGGTTCCTGTGGTTGAGCCCGTGTGTGTGTAATTGCATAACCTGCTTTACAGTTTATTGTTTATGTTATATTGGGCTTCGGCTCACGGTGTGAGATTTTTCTGTAAACCTTTTCAGGTGAGCATGAAGAGTTGACCTAGATTCCTATGGTGGCGGAAGACTAGTTGTAGTTTTCTGTTTTGGGCATGTACTTATACATATGATGCCTGTTTCAGAAGGCTAGTTTTGTACGCCTTGAGGCGATATATTTATTTCATGTATGAGATTGCATGTTTTCAGTTATGAGAGTTTAACTGTAGAAAATTTTATCCAAATAATGTATATTTTTGAGTTGATGGTTTTTCAACTACAAATCTTATTTTCTCAAAACTATGTTTTGGGTGGGTTTTCGCGTGACCTTGGTGCTTGGGGCGTGACAATCACAATAGATGAAGAAAACTCCTAACATCCTAAAATTATTTGGTTATTAAGAGTTATTAATTTAAAAATCATAACATCTCGTGAAGAGGGTAAAATTACCATTTTACCCTTAAGACATAAGAAAGTCTTGAAAAATTCAAAATTTGACACTTGAACATCATAAATTAAAGATTTAAATTAAAATAAGAAGTAAAAGACAAAATAATAACAAAATGACCCAAATATCCCAAAGTGGCTGGTTATACCTAGGTTTATGTGCCAAAAAATCAATTTTTGCATTTTATGCTCAAATTAAGAAAAACATGTACAAATCAAGTATCATTATGACCAAAAAATATTCAAACAAGTAATATTAATAATAATATAATATTTTAAGCTAACAAAAGTAAATAAATCATTATTAAAGCTTTTATACACCTAATAAAGCCAAAATGACATCTAGACAAAATAGCTTAAAGTAATTTAATTGCTTACGCTTAATTAATGAATTATTATCAAATTTATAATAAACTATAAAAATAATAATCTAATTGTAAACTTATTAAAATAATTTATTTTAATAGGTAAAAAGACTAAAAAGATACAACAAATTAATTTTTAAAGCACTTTTTTAGACAATGTAGTACCAAAACTCACCAAACAAGCAATTAAAGTAAAATTCAGAATTTTGAGCTTCCCAAACAAGGTCCAGCTGAAATCCCTTTGAAAATTATGATATCAAATCTCTTAACAAGAACACACCTCCCATGCAACCAATCAAAATTTAGATAATTCAAAAAATTACTAACACATGAATCATGAAATCCACTACAAAATTCCCTGTAAAAAGAGACTTAATTTTCTCCCTTTCTTCTCTCCATTTTTGGTCAAGTAAGAGAAAGAAACACTTGAAAATTTTTAAAGTTGTTCAAGGGAAGAAAGAAGAAGATGAAAGAAGAAGAAAGGGTGAGAAGGAAGGAGAAGGTGCCTAGGAGGTCTTGGGAGGCCTAGAAGACTTATAAAGCCAAGTCCATCCAACCTTCTTCCATAGGATCAATCTATAAGGTAAGAAAATCTCTAAACTTACTGATCTTTCTTACCTCAAACTCCCCTTAACTCATCTCTAAACAGAAACTCAAGAATAAGGATCAAATAACAAGCTAAAAAGGCGTCCTAGCATGATTTAGGAACTGTTTTGAATTTTTATTACTTGTTATGTGTTTTTAAGTTGTTTCTATGAGTTTCATGACATATCTAAGTTATGGAGGTTTGATATTTGAGTATACAAACTAGGCATGCAAAGAAAATGAGCTAAAACATGACATGCACCATGTCAGGAGGCTAGATCACAACATGACTTGAGATTTGAAGTTTTTAGCTCTCTGTACTAATTTTTGAAAAATCATAACTAATTATAGAAAACTCTTCTGAGGGTGTTCTTTATGTCTAAACTTAGATTTTTGTGTTATCTTTCATCTAAAATTTGTTTGAATTGATTTGAATGCATAAAACGAAAGATGTGACCTTTCTACAAAAATATGTCGTTTTCAGACCAGTCTTTGTTGTATAGCCAAAAACCATATTTTCAAACGTGATTTGAGCTTAGGTGTCTTCATTGAAGTTGCAGCCAACATACTTTTCTAGCTACCCACAAACAATGAGCCTCTTTTGTTCAGATTTGTATGGTCAAAACACCTCTGAAATTCTCTGTTAATGTTTAGTGATTAAAATGGCTTCCTATAACATGTTTTTGTGTAACCAAAAACCTCTGTTTTTAATGACCTATTCCAAAAGTGGTCTTCATAAAAAATGTTAAAAACGTTTCAATCTAGATGCTATCCAAAATTAGGTCCACTAATCTCTATTTGGTCCCCCAAATGATTTTTAAACTCTCTGTAGTTTCTGTTGAAAACCCACATTTGCCGAGTGTTATGATGCTGTTTTGACACATTTTCTTAATCACGTTATTTCTCTAATATTTTATTAAGAATCACCCTAAGCACTCTTCATGAGAATTGTAGAGGACATCTTGAACTAAACCATATCTAAAAGTAAGCTTCAAAGAACCTGATTTGATTCCCCAAACCCGAGACCAACGGAAACCCATTTTTGTGCAAATTTATGAGTGTTGTTGAACCATTTTCACTTGTGAATGCCAAATCACCTAGTTTTTTTAGAATCTAGCCAAAGTGTTCTTCATGAAAGTTGTAGAGAATATTTTTATCTAGTTTATGACCTAAAACCAGAAGCTAAGTTCAAGTCTAAGTACCTCAAAATATTGCTGCAATTTACAAATAAGTAGTTAAAAGTTAACTAGTTAAGCGTTTTGTGAAGCATGCTCTTGTTGCTTGAAATGATTTACATGATTTACTTGATTTAAACTATGTGAATAATTATTTAATGCAATTATATGATATAAACTGACCTTACTATGAGATTAGAACTGTGACGACCCGAATTCCGGAAATGTCAATATTTGTGATTTTAATTTATTTTCTTTTAGAAAGAAAAATCAGACTAATTTTTTTTTTCAAAACACGAATACTAACAATATTAAAGAAAAATTCATAAACTTCCAATGGAAATACGGTTACAAGTCTTACATTCTTCCAAAACGGAATAACAATTCTAGCACCGAAATAAAAATCTAAAGACAATTATCAAAGTGCACGAGTCTCGGGACCCTGACTCCATCTTCCTCCTGTAGTGACTGCTCTTCTCTGACTTGTTCATCTTGATCATCAACCTGAATCGCACCATCGTCTTCTTGTCCTATTGTGTTATCTGGCATTTAAAATGCCATGAGCTATAAAGCCCAGTAGAAACAACCTGTACCCCACTACTCTAACAATTATAGCATCGTACAAAAAGTGCAACTTACATCTTAAATGTTAAGTAAAACATGATAGTGATGGTATGAACAATAGATAAACAAGGGATAGAGCAACATAGGCTAAATGTGTGAGACCCTGAACCTGTTCTTTTTGAGTTATTTGTATACATGACGTGTTTATCCCAGTATATGAATAGCCTCGATGCATGGTTTATGTTTAAAGTTGTAGAACAACATATATAGATATGTTTTACGCTTTTTCGGACCTTGTTTAGGCTTGTTGGGTTGGTTTTTGGGCAGAAAAATCGTAACAAATTCCAGTACGCTTCTGGTTTTGAGTTCGGTCAACTGGAGGGGTTGGTACGGTCGACTGAACCAAGTTTTCTATGTTTGGTCAACTGAACTCAGAGGTTCGATCGACTGAACAGTGCAATTTTTTGTTTTCTATAAATATGTCAGTGGCGGAGATATTTGTTTAAAACCTTTCTTCCAGGCTAAGAAACCCCTTTTATTTGCCTTCTCTCTAGCTTTTAGGGCTCGGGGCTTGGTTTTGGGTTGATCCATTTGTGGATCCTTTCTATCGGGGTCAAGGGCTTCGCATCCATCCGGTCAAATTCTTGTTCTGACGCCGTTCAATTTTGAGACGTCGAGTTCTTGACTCTCCGAGGTAGGATTCTAGACCCTACTGTTGTATAAGGGTGATTTATGTAATTATACGTGTTTTTACCGGGTAAAAAATACATCAAATGTGATTTTCATGTGTAAATCTTAGTTTTGGATAAAAGTGGATTTTTACGCCTTTTCTTGGTTGTATACATGTTCTGGGTACGTGATATTCGTAATTTTCAAAAAAGAGGTTTGAAAACGAGGTGTTTTGAGAAAATGGTGAAAAACGTCATTTTTGGAGGTTTGGAGCTAACTCACGGGGTTGAGTCTCACCTTTTAAATGTTTTGTGAGAAATGATTTTAGATCTCTATTTTGATGGATTGGATCTCTTTTATACATATGTTGTATAAACTGTTTGTGGGTTTTCGTAGTTGAGCTACGGGTGATTTTTTTTAAATGTTTCCACAGATGTACTGTGACAGTGTGTGGTTTTGAGTTGGGCTTCTATTGCTCTTTGGTGGAAGTCCAAAAACGTGCGCATAGTGGGTTCGCTACAGTCCATCGGGTTAATCCCCATAAACGTGTTTTGGTTAGCTTTATCCAACGGTCGTGGAAATTCGTAAAGAAGTATGTTGCCTCGTGAGTGACTTTATTATTGTGACTCCGTATAGAACTTGTCATTATCTAACAGGCCTTAAGTGGTTCAGGACTAGGATAATGAACAGGAGTCTATAGTTGTTACCATTATCTGTATGGCAGAGTCGGTACATAGGATTACATTTTATCTTTCTCCTCGGCTGGGTGGCCTGAGTGGAGCTTACTGTTTATTTACAACTTTCCCTTAACTGTGGCATGATATCTGTTAGGATGATATATATAGTTTGAAGGATAGAAAATGTGAGATTTTATGAGATAAAACCTTTTTGAGACTCGTGGTAGTCTGATATAAAATATGTGGTTTTTGAAGGAAAACCTTTTTAGCTCTTGTGGTTGAGCTTGTGTGTATAATTGCATAGCCTGCTTTAGAGTTTTACTGTCTATTTTCTATTGAGCTTCGGCTCACGGTGTGGAATTTTGCTATAAAACCCTTTTCAAGTGAGCATGAGGAGTTGACCTTGATTCATGTGGTGGCGGAAGACTAGTTGTAGTTTCCTGTTTCGGACATGTACTTATACATGTGGTGCCTAGTCCTGAAGGCTGGTTTTGTACGCCTTGAGGCGATATATTTTATTCATGTATGAGAATGCATGTTTTCAGTTTATGAGAGTTGAACTGTGGGAATTTTATCCAAATGTTGCACATTTGATTTCTTATGAAAACCTTATTTTCATAAACGATGTTTGGGTGGGCTTTTGCGTGACCCTGGTGTTTGGGGCGTGACAACTTGGTATCAAAGCTCTGGGTTCTAATACCTATGAGCCATGGAAAAGATGGTACATCACCTTGTGAGGATGTATGTGTGCTTGATTGCATGTGTTCAAGAGTTTTCTTACATAAGCATGATGGCTGTGTATACGTGAGTATGGAAGTTAAACCTTAGGATTGATTAGTTTTGCCTGCGGGCGTTTGGATTAATAAACTTGGGAGTCGTGTTAGAGACGCATTTCGTGGACGTGATTTCTAACAAGGAATCTAAGTAATTTATCCAGATGGACGAGTCCTTCTTGTTGGTTCTCCTCGGTATGTGAGATGTGATGACATGATCTACGTAGTTATGTGTTAGCATGCTTATATGAGATATGCCTTTTACTGTCACGCCCCAACTACTAGGGTCACACGAAAGCCCACCAAAAACCATTTATAAAAACAAGATTTGCAGTTGAAAAACCATCAACTCAAAAATATACAACATTTGGATAAAAATCTCCAAGTTTATCTCTCATAAACAGAAATCATGCAAACTCATACATGAATAAATATATCGCCGAAGGGCGTACAAAACCAGCCTTCTGAAACAGGCATCACATGTATAAGTACGTGTCCAAAATAGGAAAACTACAACAAGATCTCCATCACCACAAGCCTCTAGGTCAACTCCACGTGTTCACTTGAAAATGATTTTACAGCAAAATCCCACACCGTAAGTCGAAGCCCAATAGGAAAAGACAATAAAGCTGTAAAGCAAGAAATATGCAATCATATGGTGGGAGCTAACTCGACCACGAAAGCCAAAAAGGTTTTTCTCTCAAAAATCACAAGTTTTCTACCAAGCCAACACGAGACTCAAAAATAGTTTTATGTCGTAAAACCTGCATTTTCATCCTTCAAACTATGCATATCATCCTAACAGATATCATACCACAGTTAAGGGAAAACTGTAATAAAATAGTAATCAGAACATGATCTTTGTTCACCCGGAGCATACAACCGGAATCAAAATATTATTTTTCCACTAGGACCCCACAACCGAGAAAAATAAAACGGTAATAGAAAACATTGTTTCCTCGCAGAAGTACCATTGCGGAAAAGATGAGTATGATCCTATGTACCGACTCTATCACCAGGGGACAGAGGTAGCAACTATAGATTCCTGCCCATTATCCTAGTCTTTAACCACTTAAGGCCTGCTTAGATAATGACGAGTTCTATTCGAAGCACCATAACGAACCACTCAATTTACGGGTACGACCCCGAGGGAGCTGAGCACCCATCCGCCTCAATTTACGGGGACTAACCCGACGAACCTGAGTACCTACTCTGCACACGTTTTCGGACTTACACTAAGGGCAACTCGTGCCAAATACACGTCATCCCGGTACATCTAGATAATCATCTAAAAACTGAACTGTAGCTCAACTACGAAAACATTTCACAAATATACATTATATATGTATATACAGATCCATCCATCAATATGGAGATCAACCAAAATATTTTTAAAAAGTTTTCTAGAAAAATAGTTATACAACACATGTATAAACACAAGATCCAATCCATGAACCATGGAGATCAAACAAAATATTTTCACAATGTTTTTCCCAGTTTCCAACAAAACATTCAAAACTTGAGACTCAACCCTGAGGGTTAGCTCCAAATCTCCAAAACATAAAAATGTTGAGATTTTTCACAAAACCGCCATTTTCCACCGTTTTCAAGAACACCCTTTGAAAATCATCCAACCACAAGTCATATCATGTAATAAACCAAGAAAAGCGTAAAACATGCTGTTTATCCGAAACAAGGTTTAAACACAACACATGATATATAAGCATTTTAATCGGAGAAAAAGCATACAACTGAATGTAGCGTCACTGGCCAACCGTAACTATCATGTCCCGACACTCGGGTCACATGAAACACCTACAAACAAATTCCCAAGGAACATGAGACTAGATCAAAAGGGGCCACAAGGATGAAAAATAACCTTTTCCCAAACTTTTGGCCAAAAGTGGGTGAAAAACGGTTTGGAAATCTTGACACACCTTCACTCTATTGGTCATAACTTTTTCTACAAAAAGAAGTTTAAGGTGAGAGAGGTTCCATTGGAAAGAAGAAGACTTCCTGGGCTTCAATTTGAGTACAAGAACAACCTAATTCTGAGTCCGGATGAGAGAGATAACATCAAAACAAAATGGAACAGCACAGCTAGTCCACTTGAGCGAACATCGGTGCTCGAGCGAACTACCACCCGAGAAGAACCTAGAAAATCTGTTCTTGGTGTTCTAAGCCTCCAAACACTCAAACGCTCACTAAACATCATCTCAACCTCAAATTAAAGCCTTCAAACACCTTTTTAACACCCTCGGATATACCCAAATCCGAAACTACCACAGATCCGCGAAAGGAATATTTCAAAACCCGATTTCATCCAACCGAAATCAACAAAAACGCCTTTTTAAACCAAAACCCGATTTAACGAAACATAAACTATTGTCCGTGCATTTTTAATCGGTCAAAATACTTATAGTTGCACGTAGTACCCTTAAACAGCAGTAGAGTCTAGAATCCTACCTCGTTGAGCTAAAAGCTCGACGTCTCGATCCACGTGTAAAAATAAACTTTGCCAGAATCAAAATATGACCGGATGGTTGCGTAGCCCTCGATGCCGATACTAAGAATCCACACTCTGATAGTCGAAAATCGAACCCCGGGCCCCTGAGAAGTTAGAGAGAAGGCAGAGAGAAAAAGGAGGAAACTTAGGAGTTAAGTTTTGAAAATATCCAACTCTAGATACTTATAGGCCTCCAAAATATCTTTTTTTTAAAATTTTTGAAATTCGCACCACAACTTCCCGCAGCCCCCTGGACCAACCCCGCAAAATCTCTGAACCCAAACATGCATCAAAACCATATTTTTCTAGAATCTCGTGCGAGGCCGCCGCCGCTCGAGCGGACCCCTACCGACATACCACTCTGGCACCCCACCGCTCGAGCGCCCAAGCACCGCTCGAGCGATCACCACACAGAACCACTCTCTGGCATCATCCCGCTCGAGCGCACAGCCACCGCTCGAGCGGTCATCGCTTGGAGAAAAACTGAACAGAAGAAGCAAGATCCAACTTAAATTCTTACTCCCATGAACACTTAGATCATTTTCAAAAATAAAATGGGTCAGGGTCTCACAACTCTCCCCCTCTTAAAGGAATTTTGTCCCCGAAATTCAACACTGCAACAACACTGCAACTCAAGCCAAACAGTGTCCTGCAACTATCAACAATCTCTGATGCAAACCCAGCAATACTGCACAACAGAAGAAATGCCTCAGCAACTGAAATCCCTAACCTGTCTCCACACAACTAAAACATGATTGGAAGGTCCAAGCTCCACACGGACTGCGTACACAGGCAAGTTTCGCTGACCCCACTGTCATCTAGGAAACATCCATAAACATTGGATCAAGATCCAACTCGTGCTGTCGAACCCCAATACCGAACTCTCGCCGACCTCAAACCACTCCGGCGACAAACGTATCATACAAGACCAATCCACCATGGTACTTGATCTCAAACATGCTCTGTGCCAGAACACAGAGACTATCACCCTCGTCCTCATTGCCACATACTGGCTCAATCACACCTCGCAATATACACCAAGGACTATCTTCACAAGTCCAAACACACGATGTCAGACTCCGACATCGGTCACAAGAAGTCACAAACTCCACACCCAAACTTTACCCAAGTTCTGACGATCACCGACTTTGATACCACATCGCTACTCTGTTGATGCTAAGAACGCCATCGCATAGCTGACACACTACTGTCCCAAACGAGGTCCCACACAATCGAAAACCAACCTGGCATCACAGCCACAAGGTCACCTGACTCCAGCGAGTCACTTGACCAACACGTCCGCAAACAGAATATCTCATAGGTATCCGACAACCTATATTAACCAAATCATAACTCCCGTGCAACAGCACGTCACTGTATATTACTACACAACTCAACGTCTCGCTATCCAATCACTGATACCATGACTACAGATCAACCACAAATCAAACATGATCTCCGTCGTCTATCAAAGCAAACACGATGACGGTTATCCGTCAAGGCAAATATGACGATCATCATCCAACATCAATCCCATCGCAGAAGACGTACATCAACCCCTTGAGTCCCCAGACTCATCCGTCGAGTAACCAACCCAGACTTGCCTCTCACACTTAGCAAATCCCTCGTATGCAGAACTCATCACGGTCCTACAGTTCCCAACCAAACAGTCGCATCAGTCTGAACAGGCTACGCCAACCAAGGCTTCTCTAACATCATACTCTCAGAACCACCATCTATACAAACAACCCTCGACTCCAAGAACTCTACACAATTCCAAGTCCTCAAACAGAGCAAAAGGTCAGACCCAACTGTTCTAACAAAATTCTCGCTCTATCATGAGTTAAAAGTACAACCACATACACACCCACAACGATTGACGATCCCCAACTGATCACTGCAAAGGAGCTCCGTGTATCAACACCGGCGCCCTTTTCAACTAACATCTCTGGTCTAACAACTCGACCTCACAGGGAGCACAACCCTACTGGTTCAACCATCCGTTGAAACCATACTGACTAGGTTTCCACAACCTATCATATGTACCACGCTCATACGTACTCTTTTATGGTCTTTCACCGCGGGAAAAATACCAACCCCAACATGCGATTCTTTACGGTTCCCAACCGCAGGAGCAATCGAATCCTAGATCATACATATAGATGTTTAACACCCAAAAAGTATGAAGAATTCGTATTCCAATCACCCGATCCTGGCGATACACGTCCCTGAGTCACAACTCCAAGGGTCACAACACGAATACAAATCCACTGAGATTCCACAGTCTCATGGCACAACCAAAACCTGAACCAATCAAAACCTGACGTCTCGGTCCACCCGAGATGAAACAACTCGCAAACAACTTGCACGAGACAATCGTCTACAAGACAATCGTCTACAAGAACTCTCTCCCTCCTTCTATCCAAAGGAAAAAAAACGGCCAACAAGAAACTATGCCCAAACCTCAGCGTACTGTCGGCGTACTCCCAATACTCCTCAACACTTAGCCTTTGAAGAACTCTGAAAGTCCTACCTCGCGGCTACATTGACTACAGCCACATAACTGCTATCAATCCAAATCACAATACTTAGATCATCCATTACACCGAGCTTTCAGCTCTTAGACCTCATTCACGCATGTAGACACCATCCATTCACATACTTGGCACAACACATTCCATTGCACCCAAAACCTCACTTCACAAGATAGTGCCACACTCACCTAACTCCTGCTAGGCACACCACAATCACGTCACTGTCTCAAATCCGCTGTCGAAGGCACAGCTCCAAACAAAGGGGAATCCAATCCAGAGACCATTCTTCTAGAGTTACTAATAACTCCCACAACCATGCAGGCATCTTCCGCATTTCTGCTCTCAAAGCACACATCAAACACAGGCATCGTAACCTACGATTCCTCGTCTATCACCTCATGCCAGCCAAACCACGCGGTCCACTACTGAATCCCATCACTCCACACTTCGTTCCTATGGGCGAACAACATACCCATCTCTGAAGCTAAGTTGGATGGAACACAAACAACTTTCGGGCATATCACACTCGGGATACATCTTCTCAGCGCTAAGCCTCAGCGCTAAGCCAACCACACTGCCGAACTTGTCGACGATCTTTTCGAACCTCATGCACCTGACATGGTTCCCAAACACGATCTCCTAATCATTAGGATCTCGATCAAACCATGAATCTGCATTCCCGTAGGAATCTCATGGAACTGATACTCATTGCAGGAATCCCTACACATTCCTAATCCCATGCTCTTCCCAGCATATCTAAGAAACTTAATTCTCAAACCTCGAAAGGTATACAACATCCAAGGTCATCAGAACCACTCGGATTACCAACAACATCCTGTCGATCATCATCAACGTCTTGATTACCAGGGGATATCTCCAGAACCACATGTTCTGCTATCTCAATATATGCTCGGCCAAGGATTATTACGCTCCCATCCACTATGTTCCCGTCCATACTTCATCCTGAGTACACAGCTCATGACATAGCATGGCTCAAGACGTACCTAATCCATCACACGGCCAAACTCGACTCACAGAGGAGTTCCACCATATCCCAAACGATCGACGCTCAACCCATACCGTACCTCTGCAACTGATAACAACCGAGTCGCACATAACCAAACCCAAACCACGGTCTCGCCGCCTCTGAGGGTGTACAGGTTATAAAGAAAGAAAACAAGAAACACGATAACCTAAAGTCGATCTATCATGTTATCTCTAACATATACCACATAATCATGCTGACACATAGGCATAAAGATTATGCAGACACCACACCGATACCGAGGAGAACCGACAAGAATAACGCGTCATTTTGGACAACCCACTTAGATTCCTTACTAGAAATCACGTCTATGAAATGCGTTTCTAACTTGGCTCTCAAGTTTGTTAATCCAAACACAAGATGAATCAATCCTAAGGTCCAACCTCCATGCTCACATATACACCACGTCAACATGCAACCATGCAGACACACATCCTCACAAGGTGATGCATCCTCTTTTCCATGGCCCATAGGTATTCGAACCCAGAGCTCTGATACTAAGTTGTCATGCCCCAACTACTAGGGTCACGCAAAAGCTCACCAAAAACCGTTTATAAAAATAATATTTACAGCTGGAAAACCATCAACTCAAAAATATACAACATTTGGATAAAAATTCCCAAGTTTATCTCTCATAAACAGAATCATGCAAACTCATACAAGAATAAATACATCGCCAAAGGGCGTACAAAATTAGCCTTCTGAAACAGGCATCACATGTATAAGTACATGTCTAAAACAGGAAAACTAAAGCAAGCTCTCCATCACCATAAGCCTCTAGGTCAACTCCACATGTTCACCTGAAAATAGTTTTAGAGCAAAATCCAACACCGTGAGCCGAAGCCCAATAGGAAAAGATAATAAAGCTGTAAAGCAGGCAATATGCAATCATATGGTGGGAGTTAACTCGACCACAAAAGCTAAAAAGGTTTTTCTCTCAAAAATCACAAGTTTTCCACCAAGCCAACACGGGCCTCAAAAACGGTTTTATCTCATAAAATCCACATTTTTATCCTTCAAACTATGCATATCATCCTAATAAATATCATGCCACAGGTAAGGGAAAGCTGTAATAAAATAGTAATTAGAATATGATCTTTGTTCACCCGGATCATACAACCGAAATCAAAATATTATTTTCTCACTCGAAACACACAACCGAGGAAAATAAAATGGTAATCAAAAACATTGTTCCCTCACAGAATGTACCATCGCAGAAAAGATGAATATGATCCTATGTACCGACTCTATCACCAGGGGACAGAGGTAGCAACTATAGACTCCTGCCCATTATTCTAGTCCTGAACCACTTAAGGCCTGCTAGATAATGACAAGTTCTATAGGAAGCACCATAACAAACCACTCAATTTACGGGTACGGCCCCGAGGGAGCTAAGCACCCATCTGCCTCAATTTACGGGGACTAACCCGAAGGACCTGAGTACCTACTCTGCGCACATTTCCAGACTTACACCGAGGGCAACTCGTGCCAAGTACACGTCATCCAGGTACATCTAGAGAATCATCCAAAAATAGAATCGTAGCTCAACTACAAAAATATTTCACAAATATACATTATACATGCATATACAGATCCATCCATCAACATGGAGATCAACCAAAACATTTCCAAAAAATTTTCCAGAAAAATAGTTATATAACACATGTATAAACACAAGATCCAATCTATAAACCATGGAGATCAAACAAAATATTTTCACAATATTTTTCCCCGTTTCCAACAAAACGTTCAAAACCTGAGACTCAGCATAATTAGATATTTCGATTTGTTATCATCAAAATGGTCGTTGAAGCCTTGTTAGGCCAACATATATATCTCTCAAATATCACCTACCCCCCATGCAACCAATAGGAATTAGGAAAAATTTAAATTAAAGCTACATATAATTATTATATCAGCATTATAATTTTTCTATAAAAACCAACACACCAAACATCCATTCTCCTTCATGCAATTCGGCTGAGAGAGATGAGGGAGAGCTACCAAAAATTTTTCTAAGTGTTTTCAAAGAAGAAAGAGAGAAGAAGAAAGGAAGAAGGAAGGAGTTAGGAAGGATCAAAGAAGTAAGCAGCAAAGCTAAGTACATACATCCTTCAACTTTTAAGCATCAAATAAGGTAAGTGAATCTCCTATAAAATTTTGATATTCTCTCATGAAATAGCCCTCAATCCATCTCTATAAGCAACCCTAAGTAAAAGAAATGAAGATTAACTCAAAAAGGCGTCGTAGGTGTGGATAGTGGACTGTTTGTGTACGATCAAGCTTTGCATGTGCTTTCATGTATATATTTTTGAGTTTTATGGCTTGTGTATATTTTGGAGTTTTGGTTTGTGTGAGTATAAGTCATGCATGCAAAGAAAACACAAAAAAATATACACAACATAAGATAAGCTACCAAAACCCTAGGTAACCTAATTTTTTGGGCTTACCAACATTCTGCCTCGAACTTTAAAACATCATAACTAATTTTAGAAAAATAATATTAAAGTTATTTTTATGTCCAAACCTAGATTTTTAAGTTCTCTTTCATACAAAATTAGTTTAAAGTAATTTCATTGGGTAGAACTCTAGATATATCATTTTTACCAAAGAGTGTCAAATTTTGACCACTTTGAGTTTCAGGCCTAAAAACCCCGAGTTAGAGTGAGAATTGAGCTGGGGTCAAAACATAAAACTTGTAGAGGACATATTTATCTTATTTGTCCACCTAAACAAAGCCAAATATATGAAATCTTGATAGGTCAAAACCCATCCCAAAGTCACCGTTGAGATTGAGAGACTGATAGAGCACTCTGTGTCACATTTTTGTAAGACCCAAAAACTAAGTTTTTAGTAGCCAAATCCACAAATGGTAAACATGAAAAACGTAGCTGACATATTAAACTAAATACGAAGCAAAAATTAGCCCAAAATACCCTCGGATGGTACCCCAAAGGTTTTGAGAATTCTCTGTTAAAAACCCACTCCGCAAACCCTTTTTAGGTTGACTGATTCCTTTTTATAAATTGGCCAAAATCACTAATTGTTTTCCAAACAACTTGCCATAGCATAAAAAATAAAACTTGTAGGGAACACCTTAAACTAAAATATCACAACAAATTAGACCTATAACCCTTGAATTGATG
Organism: Heliamphora ciliata; assembly: GCA_032360265.1. Taxonomy (NCBI): domain Eukaryota; kingdom Viridiplantae; phylum Streptophyta; class Magnoliopsida; order Ericales; family Sarraceniaceae; genus Heliamphora; species Heliamphora ciliata. Next base: position 29,706 of record JAUMHN010424010.1, read on the forward strand.
CCCCAAAACTGTGGCCAACAGAGTCCCAAATTCTGTATTTTTCTCTGTAAAATGCTGAACGATTTTCACTTAAGTAAAATAAATAACCCTTTTTCCCTAGGATCTAATCTTAGTGTTAAATATGAAAGTTATATGAAATATTTTTATGTAATTGGTGTTCAAATTCAGAACTTAATTCTATCTCTAGGTACTTCAGAACACTTGCAACTTTGAAACTAGCAATCAAACAATTACCTAAATTTGGTTAAGTGTATGAATGGCGTGTTACTTTGTGAAACTTGAATCTATGGACTTTATATGAACTTGGTGAATAATTGATGTATGGAAATGATGAATTTGATGAAATGAATCTCTGTCGATAGTTCAATCCTATGTCACATATGTCATGATTTGTGTTTCACATGCTTGTACTCTATGCTTTAGTAGACTGTACCTTGTGACATATTGTGTTTATATTCCATGTTATAATTAATTGTACACGAGAAGCATTTTACACATCATGAGCATTTAAATATTGCATCTTGGGTTATCGGAGTCCCTTTCGTACCTATTATTGTGGGTTGGGCGATATGAAATTATTTTTTCTGTGGTTGTGGATCTAGGGTGTCCCTAGTTGCTATACTTGAAAATGAAATGGGAGATTATTTATTTTAAAAAAGGGGATTAGGCACCATGGGTTTGTCACTAGTTTTAATTAAACTTTGGGTTGACACCATAATTAGCTTTAATTATGGTGGGATTAGTTGGCTTGGAATAAGGATGGGTAAAATTGGATAAAGGCCAATCCCCACGCCGTTGCCAATGCGTAAAATAGCTAAAGCATGTAGCCATGACGACGGTTTACCTTTTGCAACGAGGCGAGGAAAGGTTCGGTGATCAGGTCTCATCAAGTCTACTCTGTAATTCCCGGTGTGGAATTCATGATATTGTCCTGGAAGTACGTTGGGTTGGGCTACTGCATTGCATTCATCTACATCAGGCACTCATACAATTGTTCTTATATGTGCTTGCCCTGTTGAAATTGATAAATTGTGTATCCCTTTCCCTTAAATTTGTATTGGGTATTATATGATATGTATTATAGTATATTTTGTTGTGAGTTTGTTAGACGGTTTATGGAATTTTCTTATGAGCTCTGGCTCATGGCATTCGTGCCACAGGTGGAGAAGAAGGACCATTTGAGGAAGGCGTGCTCATTGAGGAAGAAAACTTTGAAGAAGGGGGAGAGTGGCAGAAGCTGATTAACCCCAACGACGCAGCTTGAAGCAGTAGAATCTTCTCTTTTGACTTTTTGTTCAGTTTTTTCCACGGACATATTGAAACTTTTGTTAAATTTTCTAGATGACTGTAATTATTAAGTACTTTGAACAAATTCTGAACTGTTAATGATGTATTAATTATCATATGTAATTATGAATGCTCGGCTAGAGTATTTCTCTAATTTATAGTTACGTATGTCCCGACGTGACCGGAGGACAGTGCGTCACAATTGGTATCAAAGCATAGGCTTAGTGAACCTTCTGGCCTCGGGAAATGGGAGATTGCGAGTTCTGTAGCATAGAAACTCTGTAGAATATCTGTACTAATAATTTATCACATATATTTTTAACAACTTAAAATCTTTACATTATGGTTTTCTCTATTTTTCATTCTTTAGGATGGCGTCCGACGCAGAACCAGCTGGGGAACCATGGGCAGTATCGGAACCAGAGGACTCAGACCCGGAGGAAGAACCCATTATAGAGCAAGACCCAGTAGACGTGTTTTTGTTAGCATGGATGTTTCTGGACGAGTGGCCAGCTCAGGGAGAAGAAAAGGTTGAGGAATTGGGAGCAAACAAAGACTCTGATATAGTAGAGGACGAGTTGGACTTCGGAGCAGACGATGAGGAGGGACTTGAGGATGACGACGAGAACGAGGAGCGAGTCATGGCTTTCTTTTATGATCCACTAGAGGCGCCACCACTAGAGCCAGATGATGATGAAGCTACGGACGCCATAACCTACTAGAGCCACCAGGACTACCGTAAAGACTATAGTGTTGGGGAACGGGTGTATGCAAGAGTATTTCCTAAAAGGACGAGGAAGTGGAAAAAGCCCAAGTCTTTTTCGAGGTACATGGGTCCTCTAAGGGTATTGGAGAGGTGTGATGAAATCACCTACTGTCTAAAGGTACCGTCGGGATTTAAAAATTGTTAGGGGATAGAATGGATGCAAAGTGGATGCAGATACAGAAACCAAGGGATACGAGAGGGATCATTAACCCGTACAACCCAGCAATCGACTTCAATAATCTAGAAACGTACCTAGAGATACCAGTTGCCATAATGAACAGGACTCGTATGGGGCCAGAGGGGTTTTGGCATGTGGAAGTGCAGTGGCGTTGCTACGGTATCTACGAGGCGACATGGAAACATGACACAGTCATTCGCTACTTTTATTCGCATCTGTTTGTCTAGGCCTTAGCATGATAGGTGTTGTGTTTCTCCTTTGTTGAATATTATGCCTGTGTTAGGAAAACTTTTGAAAAACTTTATAATGATTATATGTTTGAATAAAATGCAAGCATTCGTTGTTAAATTCTTCATAAGCTATTTCCTAATCTCAAAATAAATTCTACAATATCCAAAAAAAAAATGGAAACAACCCTGAATCTCAATACCCTCTTAAGATAGCTGATAAACGATTAAACCACCAACAAGTTAACTAACCCCTAGATGATAAAGCACTCAAAGTAGCTTAAGTTTTAGCGGAAACCACCACTAAAACCTCGCAACTTCACCCTTATTAATTTCTTTTCCTAAATCCCGGTATCAACTCTTATATTCGATTAAAATTCTTTGCATCTAATAACACTGGTCCTCAAAAATGCTACCCAGTATCATTCGTAGATAATTCTCCTCCACTCAAGTCTTGTTGGTAACCCTTTCGGGAAATTTCTCCTAGAAAATACCTTTGTCTCTAAAATTTTCATTGGTTAAGCCATTCTTAGATGACGATTAGTATTCATCTTTGATTGTCCATCAATACAAGTCATCATCCTTGGACCAATTCTTCAATTATAGAACTCAATGTCATTTTTAAGTCCCGAACCTTCCATATCGCCAAGACCCTCTACCCCATTTATTTTTCCCTGACTTTAATACTGCACCCGACTGAAGGAATTTTGTAAATTTTGAAATCCCAACATGGGGAGTTGATTGGATGCTTGAATTGAAATATGTTAGGCCGACGTAACTTCAAGAAAAATATGTAGTTTGGATACCTGTTGCTTAAGGTCTGATATTGTACAGATTGACCCTGAGAACCTCCTTACTGTAATATTCATAAAGGGATGATTTCTTTTCTTCAATGCACCTAAGCTTCAATTTACCTATCAACCTGAGTCAACGGTGATTGCTTTAAACTATGACCCTTGCCTTTGAACTATCTGGGTGTCCACCATAAAATATTCTAACCCCGACTACTTCTCATGCTTATACCATTCTAGATCCTCAGCTAAACGCTTACTTATGCACTGCCATGCGATCACCTTCCTTGAGACCAGTAAAAAGAAAAAAAAAATTGAACTAGCCATCCTTACTAAACCTCACATATTTTTGCATCTCAACTCTCAAAACCTTGCCCCGTAGGTCTGTGAGTAACAATGATCGTCCGAATATCAAGTTATTAGGCTTCAATGCTTTCACGAAAGATTAGGACAATGCACGGAACCCTCTTAACACCTCTTCGAATCGTGAGGTAACCTTTCCTCAACATTATAATTTAAAGTACCATCAACGCCCATAAAAATTTTGAAAATCGAGACCCGACTGTAGGAATGGTTAAGTAAGGGTTTATTCAACTAACCACATCATCGCAAGGGACCCAACAAAATGAACTACGCTATTAGTAAACTACCAATAGGAACAACAGCTTCACACTAAGGAACTCAAAATACCATCATGTGACCAAATTCAAACTTCCCCAAACTATTTCATAACGGACCTATGCATCCAACGAATCAGGAAGCAAAAGATTCATATCGACAGTAGGGAAGTGAAAAAATAAGAGGTAACCTCGAGTTTAGGATACCCTTAGTATGCAAATAAAGAAGGAGTATCCGTGCGCATTAATATTCACTTCAGCTTTTCCACCAAAATGATAGAGTCAAAATTCTGCCATCCCGACCTTTCAATGAAGAATTCTGACGACAACATGAGCATTAGGAGCCTGAGGGAGAATTGACCCCCAAACCACAATGGATCACATGACTCGATATTGCATCACATTCATTTTATCCTAGAGTGACCAACCATTGGAGAGAAACGATCCAAACAATGGAAGAGACATTCAAACCCTATGTACCAGCACATGAAGGTCAAATGGCAGAAACTAAGAGAAACAATACAACACTTGGAAAGACTGGAATAAGGACGAAAGTATATGATTTCGGACTTCATCATCAGAATCGTCAAGATCGCATCAAGAGCACAACGACATTCGAGTTACAATAGGTCGCCTCATCAAAATCACTTACTTTCTATTAGGTAAACCTCACGACACATCGGTTGCGACAAGAAAAAAGTATATCCGTAAGATTTTACACCAACATAAGTCCTCCACCATATTTAGCCAAGACATGCATCTTGCCCGGGCAGTCCCAACAATAGGTTCTGAACCATCAAAAGCATGTTGAGAGTGTACATAAGGGAAATTGAAGAAAACCCTTATTTTTGGTCAAAACTGCTTACAACAGCAAGCTCCTAGGCTAGCTTTTGCAACTGTATGATAATTGTGTGTAAACGATACTATGAAATTATCAATATACGAAATAGAAAGGCGAAATAGAAAGGAACAGATTGGTAGGAACAGATCATAGCTAACCAACAAAAATGACACCAGAGCCCAATATGGGAAATCATATAGAGTCTAGGATGGTAGCCACGTGTAAACAATTTTATAATTCTATGCAATCTACAGTAAACATGACAAGATCTCCTCAAATAAAACCATTCATGGCAATGAACGTGTTGAGTGCTATGGCTTCACTTTGTGTGTATAACCAACCTCATTAGACAGTTCAGTGACCCTTTTTCCTTTTCTATTTCTTAAAGATGGCGGGACAAAAAACAAAACCATGGATGTTCATTAAAAGTAGGTGAAATTGAAGAGGAAGTTGAAGTCCCGAGCCTGGCACAAATTTTTGCAAGATCTAGAAGCCAATTTGGATCGATCGCGAGGGAAGGTACCCCAAGAAGGATCTTGGTACTTATCGGACCTAAGGGTACATAATATCCCAACACATGAGAAGAAGAATTTTTTCCAAACAACAGAGGTTTGGATCTAGGCCACAAAGCAATAACAACCAACAGTAAGAGTTTGTTATAGGTGCAACCAGCCAGAACATAAGATGGTGCACTATCCGATAAGAATTGGAGAAGACAATCAAAGAGGACCACTAAGAAATAACAAAAAGGTCATACGCTCAGAGCCTTACTCTTAAGGTGACCAAAGGGACCAACTAGGAAAAAGGGCACCAAGATTAAAAATCTGTTATCAATGCCGAAAGATTGGACATAAGAGATCTGAGTGTTCACTACAAAGATCAAACAAATTTGTTGCAGAAAGAAACAAGTGGGTTAAAGAACGTGGTGCAACTTGACCAACCAAAGAGCGATGCCCGCTACAAAGGGGAAGAAACTACAATATTCGTAAAAAGGAAACGGGCAGTTCGGGAAGGATGATACAGCTTGACCAACAAGAGAATCAACGGACAGAAAGCTCGCCTTCCTAGAAGAAAAAAAAGGAGTATTCTTTGATGATCTGAGGTACCCCCGAATTCGCAAACCCAAAGATATATGTTAGTTAGACTTGTTGCATTATCCTGAGAAAAGATACGCTTGAAGGACAAAGGCTTTTAGGTTAGCACTAGTCAAACAATTCTCGCGCCACAAGTATGCGACGTGACCATTGAAAATTTTGTGGTAATCGGTTTAACAACTGAATACGACTAGGCAACCGGTTTCCCCAAAATATTGAACGTATAAACCCAACCTTGTCGACACCCTCAATAATGAACAACTCAATGACACAACTTCGAAGAGAAGAGATGCAAGTAGTCATCTACAACCTTTCACATGAAATTTTGAGGACGAAATTTATTTAAGAGGATAGATTGTAATACCCCGATCCGTACCCTAGTTGTAGCCACCTAGATTGTAATAACTCGGGTCAAACCCTAGTGTTAGCGACGAATACACAATGGGAACTTAGGTCGCTGCATGAATGAGAGAAACCCTAACTCAACCCGAAACCCTAATTTGTCTCGAAAATCCTAAAAAGATCGAATACTCAGAGGTAAAGCCCTAATACTCAGAAAAGTCCTAAAATAGCTTAGATTAAGTAAATAACATAAAATATAAAATTAAAAATCAAAATTTTTCATAATTAGGGTAAAATAACCATTTTGCTTCTAATACAGCGAAAAGTTTTAAAAATTCAAAATTGGACAAATGGATGCCCAAATTAGATATTTGTATACAATTAATTAATAAAAGACAAAATAACAACAAAAATAATCAAATTGCCCTTGCATGGCAGGCCACCTAGGGAAATGTGTCCAAAAAGTTACTTTTTCCTTTTTAAGCTTAAAAATGAGAATAAAATATATAAATTAAGCATTATTTTGATCTAATACTTTTTACACAAGTAACATACATAATAATATAATAATATAAGTCAATAAAAGTAAACAAATAATTACTTAAAGTCTCTATACAATAAATAAGTCAAATAGTCAATTTTGTCAAACTAGCTTAATTTAACTTAAAAGTCTACACCTATTTAATTAATTGCTATTAAAATTATGATAAATTATAAAAAAAACTAAATTAATTATAACTACATTAATATAATAGGTTTTAGTAGGTTTAGATACCAAAAAGATACATAAAATTAATATTTTATGTATTTTCTTTCACAAAATGGTACCAAAACTCAATTTAAACCCTAATTAAATGCAAAGTCAGATTTGGAGCCACCAAACCTGCCCTAGCAGACTTCCCATTTGCAAAATCGGAATATATATCTCTCAAATATCACCCACCACCCCATGCAACTAATAGAAATTTAGAAAAATTTAAATTAAAGTTACATGTAATTATTATATCACCATTATAGTTTTTCTATAAAAACCAATACACCAAACACCCATTCTCCTTCATGCAATTTGGCTGAGAGAGATGAGGGAGAGCTACCCAAAATTTTTCTAAGTATTTTCAAAGAAGAAGAAGAGAAGAAGAAGGGAAGAATGAAGAAAGAGTCAGAAAGGATCAAGGAAGTAAGCAACAAAGCTAAGTTCATACATCCTTCAACCTTTTAAGTATCAAATAAAGTAAGTAAATCTCCTATGACCTTCTGATATTCTCTCATGAAATAGCTCTCAATCCATCTCTATAAGCAACCCTAAGAAAAAGAAATGAAGATTAACTCAAAAAGGCGTCGTAAGTGTGGATAGTGGACTGTTTGTGTATTATCAAGGTTTGCATGTGTATATTTTTGTGTTTTATGGCTTGAGTATGTTCTGGAGTTTTGGTTTGTATGAGTATAAAGCATACATGCAAAGAAAACAAATAAAAAATACACAACATGATCTAAGCTACCAAAACCCTAGGTAACCTAATTTTTTGGGCTTACCAACATTCTGCCTCAAACTTTAAAACATCATAACTAATTGTAGAAAAATGATCTTAATTTATGTCCAAACCTAGATGTTTAAGTTCTATTTCATACAAAATTTGTTTGAAGTGATTTCGTTTGCTAGAACGCCAATTATGTCATTTTTTCCAAAGAGTGTAAGATTTTGACCACTCTGAGTTGCAGACCTAAAAACCCTAAAACATAAAACTTGTAGCAAACATATTTTTCTTATTTTCCACCAAATATGAGACAAAAAACCTAAGTTTTTAGTGAGAAATAAATGACCTCTGTCACACATTTTTGAGATTCAGTGACTAACAGAGCTCTCTGTCACACATTTTTGTGAGACTAAAAACTTAAGTTTTTAGTAGCCAAATCAAAAAATGGTAAACATGAAAATATAGATAACATATTAAATTAAATACTGAGAAAAAGCAGTCCAAAATACTCTTGAATGTTACCCCAAAGGTTTTGAGCATTCTCTATTAAAAATCCACTCTACAGACCCTTTTTAGGGTGACTAAACCTTTTTTATAAATTGGTCAAAATCACTAATTTGTTTCCAAACAACATGCCCTAACATAAAACATGAAACTTGTAGGGAACACCATAAGGTAAAATCTCACAAAAAATCAAACCTATAGCCCTTGAATTGATGCCCCAAAATCATGGCCAACAGAGGCCCAAATTTTGTATTTTTCTCTGTAAAAATGCTGAACGGTTTTCATTTAAGTAAAATAAATGACCCTTTTGCTCTGGAATCTGACTTTAGCGTTAAACATGAAAATTGTAGAAAATATTTTTATCTAATTGGTGTTCAAATTTTAGAACTTAAATCCATGTCTAGGTACTTTAGAACACTATTGCAACTTTAAAACTAGCAATTAAACATTTACCTAAATTTGGCTAAGTGTACGAATGGCGTGTTACTTTGTGAAACTTGAATCTATGGACTTTATATGAACTTTGTGAATAATTAGTGTATGAAAATGATTATTTTGATGAAATGAATCTTTGTCGATAGTTAATCCTCTGTCACCTAAGTCATGATTTATGTTTCGCATGCTTGTATTCTATGCTTTAGTAGACTGTACCTTATGCCATATTGTGTTTATATGCCATGTTATAATTAATTGTATACGAGAAGCATATTGCACATCATGAGAATTCAAATATTGCATCTTGGGTTATCGGAGTCCCTTTCATACCTATCATTGTGGGTTGGGTGATATGAAATCATTCTTTCTGTGGTTGTGGATCTAGGGTGTCCCTGGTTGCCATATTTGAAAATGAAATGGGAGATTGTTTATTTTAAAAAGGAAGATTAGGCACCATGGGTTCGTCACTATCTTTAATTAGTCTTTGGGTTGACACCTAACGAGTATCCTGGTCCTTAAGGTGGGATTGGTTGTCCTGGAATAAGGATGGATAAAATTGTATAAAGGCCAGTCCCCACGCCATTGCCATTGCATAAAACGGCTAAGGCATGTAGCCATGACGACAGTTTACCTTTCGCAACGAGGCGATGATAGGTTTGGTGATCAGATCCCATTAAGTCTACTCTGTAATTCCCGACGTGGAATTCATTATATTGTTCTTGAAGTACGTCGGGTTGGGCTACTGCATTGCATTCATCTACATCACGTACTCGTATAATTGTTCTTATATGTGCTTGCCCTATTGAAATTGCTAAATTGTATATCACTTTGCCCTTAAATTTGTATTAGATATTATACGATATGTATTGTAGGATATTTTGTTGTGAGTTTGTTAGATGATTTAGAAAATTTGCTTCTGGGCTCTCGCTCATGGCATTCGTGCCACAGGTGAAGAAGACGGACCATTTGAGGAAGGTGTGCTCGTTGAGAAAGAAAACTTCGAAGAAGGGGGAGAGTGGTAGGAGCCGGTTAACCCCAACGACGCCGCTTGAATATGTAGAATCTTCTCTTTTGACCTTTTGTTCAATTTTTTCCACGGATATATTGTAACTTTTTTGAATTTATTGGATGACTGTAATCATTAAGTACTTTGAACAAATTCTGAACCATTAATGATGTAGTAATTATCATATATAATTATGAATGCTCGACTAGAATATTTTTCTTATTTATAGTTACGTATGTCCTGACGTAGCCGGAGGACGAGGCGTCACAACGTTGGTGTATGGGAGCCTAACGTAAGGGAATGTAATGGTACCACTTGAAATTCAATTGGTTGATTTATAATCAGGTTAGACAAATGCATTTGCATTGCACTCGTCATTACCTGCATAATTTGTTGTTTAATACTTACTTGTGTACTGTATTTACATTTTGGCCTGTCTCCTTGATTTATAATGCTTAAAGTGTTATATGAAAGGCATTGTGGTGAGTTTATGCCGTGAGATTGGTTAGAGAGCTTGGGGAGTTTTTTTCTGGGATTTGGCTCGTGGCATTCGTGCCACAGGTGAGGAGGAGGAGGAGTTCTTGAAAGAAGTCGCCCCCGAAGAAGAAGAACGTTTTAAAGAATAGGGTGAGTGGCAAGACCTAGAGGACCTCAGCAATGCTTGATAAAAATTTGAATTTTTATCCTTTTGTTCTTTTTGATCAGTTTCCATGTGCTTACTGTAATTTCTTTATAAACATTTTGTGACACTATAATCGCTATATATTTTTGAATAGTTCATAACTCTTAATGATGTAATATTTATGATATGTAAATATGAATAAATGGTTAGAATATTTTTCTTATCTATAATTATGTATGTCCCGACATGCCCGGAGGACGGTGCATCACAGATCAATTATGAAGAAACCTTTTCGTCGGTCGCCATGCTTAAGTCTATTCGGATTCTCTTATCCATTGCGACTCATTTCGATTGTGAAATTTAGCAAATGGATGTCAAGACAGCTTTCTTTAATAAAAGTCTTGATGAGTGTATCTATATGGTACAACCAGACGGTTTCATAGCAAAGGGTCAGAAGCACATGTTGTACAAGTTTAAGAGATCCATTTATGAACTTAAGCAGGCATCGAGGTCTTAGATTACTCAATTTGATTAAACCATAAAGTCTTATAATTTTGATCAAAGTCTAGATGAGTCCTGTGTGTACAAGAAGTGTGATAAAAGCGTGGTGGTCTTTCTAATACTTTATGTAGATGATATCTTGCTCATCAAAAACGATGTAGGGGTGTTATCTTCAGTAAAAGTATAGTTGTCTAGGCAGTTCGATATGAATGACTTGAGAGAAGCCAGTCACATCCTTGGGATCAAACTTTTGCGAGATCGAAAACAAATGACATTGGGCTTATCACAAATAAAGTATATCGATGATATCCTTACTCATTTTAGCATGCAGGATTCTAAGAAAGGGTCTCTCCCTTTTAGGCATGGAATTACTCTATCCAAGGATTAGTAGCATAAGACACCTGATGAGATAGAAAAGACTAAGACGGTTCTTTATGCTTCAGAAGTAAGAAGCCTAATGTATGCTATGATTTATACTAGACCTGACATCTACTTTGCCATTGGCATGGTTAGCAGATATCAGTTTAACCTAGGATAGGAGCATTTGACTGCGATAAAGAATATAATCAAGTACCTGAAAAGACTAGAAATTATATGTTGGTTTACCAACAGACAGTCTAGTACCATTAGGGTACATAGACTCGAATTTTTAATCAGACAAAGATTTTGGTAAGTCTACCTCAAGATATGTGTTTACATTGAGAGGTGGAGCTATTAGTTGGAGGAGTATCAAGCAATCATGCATTGCTGATTCCACTATAGAGACTGAGTACGTGGAAGCTTCTGAAGCAGCCAAGGAGGCCGCTTGCATCAGGAACTTCCTATTCGATCTAAATGTGGTGCCTTCAGTTCAATCAGCTATTACATTTTATTGTGACAGTAGGGGAGTAGTTACAAATTCGGAGGCAAGAGTCCACAAGAAAGGAAAACATACTGAGCATAAGTATCACCTTATACGAGAAATTGTACAAAGGGGTGATATTGTTCTAACCAAGATCACATCAGGAGACAACGTTGCAGATCCTTTTATAAAGAACTTACCGGTTAAGACTTTCGATTGTCATGTAGAAGGCATAGGAGTCAGATGTATGACAAAATAGTTTTGAGTATAAGTGGGAGATTGTCATGGTTATATACTAAAAATCATATATTTTATTTAGTTTTAGTAATTAATCTTATTTTTTTCTATTTTACTATAATCTTAATGAGCAATTAATGCAATATCATTTCTTTAATATTATGCATGATTGTCTTTTATTCTGTACAGTATTTAATCTAGTGTGTAGAGAACGGCTTGTACACAGAAGACCAGATTATAGGTTTTTCCAGAATATAAATTTTTGTTCACAGTTTAGATATAATTGGACAAATTATCGGTACAACTATAGCACAGAGTTTTAGTAGGCCTGACTTGATTACGAAAAATAGATAATAGCGTCGTCTATTGTTTCGACTCGTTGTGTTAGTACACGTTGTGTGTATTGAACAGGGCCACATTGAGGTAATTAGTTTTATACTGACTATATAAATTAATTTACATCTCAAGGTTATTATGAGTGTTTATACTCTTAATCCGGAAATAATTATTATTTACGTATATTTATTATTTATTATTTTGATTCATTAGATAGTGCAATCTTTTATAGGTCTATAGTCCCAGTGAGATGGATAGCGTTATTAATTATATTGTGAATATTAATTATTAATAGAATCCACTTTCCGATTGTTCGGAATTGACAATACCCTCTTAAGGAAGTTTATAAGTTTTATCGGGCCAAACCTTGTAGTTGGATTTAATTATCCGGCAGTCAAATAAATTAAATGGAATGGCTTAAAAAATTTTAAAGATCTCGATTAACTTAAATTGTCAGTAATTAAATTTAATTGGCGGGTATCGGGAATCTTAACGTGGGGACTCTCCTCGAACCCCAACAGTCTCATCTAACATGAGAGCAAAAAAGAGAAAACTAAGGTTTCCTCGATTTCACACAACACTGGGCATAGGCACTGAACCATCATCCCGATCACCCACAAAACAAAAACAATCACCCTTCGATGTACAAATCGATACTCTGTGTCGATCTCAATCGATATAGGCACGACACGTAGTCAGCCAATCCATCTATAGGATGATATCAAACATGGTCATGTCGAGAATGTTGAAATCAAACTCTAACAACGGTCGGCGACCTCTAACTCACTAGACCTACAAACTCGTCCTAACACCACATTTGCACTGACCGGGGTCTCTACACATAGCGCACTACCCAACAAGTCTATCTCCAACCCCAAAGTAGATGCAGAAGCAGATGAAACAAAAGAATGTGATGCTCCCATGTCGGCAAGAACGTTGGCCCATGATTTGTACACTAAGAGAGTACCTCTGATAACTGAGGTGGTTGCTGTAGCATTAGGCACAACTGGTGCCTTGGAGGAATTGGGATCTATAAAGGCGTACACTCGGCCTTGTGGTCCCCTAGTCTGCCCACCAGAGCTCTGCGCTGCGGGCTATTGCACTGACTGAACTGAAGCACCCCCTTCATAATACTAGAAGTCTAAATTGCTGGATGCTATTGGGGTTATCGGTAAGTCTATCGTCCCTGTGCGGATTGAATAACTGGTGCAGCTATCGTACTCTGGACACACCCTTCCTGAGGGCAGTGGCTACGAAAATGCCCTGACTGGCCACACCCGAAATAGACTAGTGGCTCTCTCCCTTGTGACTAAACAGGTATTGAACTCTGAGATTGTCTCTTCGGCAGGCAACCCGACACACGATGCCTTGGCTGCTTGTACCGATAATAAATGACCTCCCTCTACTCTGGCCTTCTTAATGAGGCCACTTAGGGTGCTCGTGTAGAAAACTGTTGCTGATACAATCCCGGGGGATGAGAATTAGGACTGGATGACCTCTATCGCTAATTCCTATGCCCCTCAAACTGTGCACCTCCTCCACCCTGCTACGTCCTGACCTCTCTAACCCTGTGTGTTTCATTCAAAGTATTTTCTACGGTGATGGCTGACTCCACCAAATATGTAAAGATGCGCATCCTCAATGCTGCCACTCGATCTCTGATCGCGGGTCTCAAACCCCTCTCAAACCTCTTTGAACGCAATTCTTCTGTAGCTACAACTTCCTGTACAAAATAGGACAAGATGGTGAAATCCGCATCATACTGAACCACAGTCATCACCCCTTAGGTGAGAGAAAGGAATTCTTCTCAGTAAAGGTCTCCAGAGAACTTTAAAAAGTACTTCTCTAGTAAAACTTTGGCAAAAGCTGTCCACGTACCCTTTACGATAGTACTGGGAAATTTTCACCACTCATGGGCGTCACCTCTCGGCTGAAATGCGACAAACATAGCCCTCAAGTCATCCTCAACTATCTGCAATGTTTTCAGAATCCTGGTGACAAGCTCCAAACATTTTGTGTCCACCTTGGGATCAGGATCTATTGGAGGCAAACTGCCAACAGCATTGATTTGAATACAATTTTTCAATAAAAAAATAATAGACGGGCAATCGCTAAAAAAAGCTCCAGTTTAAAACTTTTTGATATCGAACGATCAAAATAAAAACCCGTACTCCCAAAGTTAGATTCGGGATTATACCTTTCGAAATCTGGTAGAATGATTTCGGTTACTACAATAGCCACGAGTTCGTATACACCAAGTTGAGACTCCGATCTAAGCCTTCTACTGTATATCCGGATGCGAGTCATGAGCGTAGGGTGGGCAGCGATCTATCGTGATCTTGTACATGCTAATCTAGTCTCTTAGGATTTATGTGAAAGCCCTAATTCACAAAGTGTGCAATGTGATGTAGGCTAAGGTTAGCATAACCACATATATATAGGGTTACAATAGAGACCTGTGGAGTTAATATGACTTAGGTTTCTAATGTAATTATGAAAACTTGCCTGCTCCTGAGATAATTTCATAAAAATATATATTACAATTTATACAACTAAAGAATCTTAATTGCACTCCCAGCCACTTTCTCAAAACCTATTATTCGAGCTTCTGTTATTAAATACTTAACTCGTCTCCACACATTAAGATTCTCGATACCCGCCAATTAAATTTAATTATTGACAATTTAATTTAATCGGTTTCTTTAAAATTCCTTAAGACCTTCTGCTTAACTTATTTGATGGCCGGATAATTAAATCCACCAACAAGGTTTTGCTTAGTTAAAACTTATAAGCATCCTTAAGAGAATATCGTCTATCTTAAACAATCGAGACGTGGATTCTGTCAATAATTAATATTTACCATATAATTAATATCGCTGTTCGACTCACCAGGACTATTAACCCATAAAAGATCGCACCCTTTAATGAATCAAAACAACAAATATTAAATATACGAAAATAATAATTATTTTAGGATTAAGAGTATAAGCACTCATAATATTCTTGGGATGTGAATTAATTTATATAGTCAGTAAAAATTAATTACTACAACGTAGTCCTGTTCAATACATACAAAGTGTACTAACATAGCAAGTCGGAACAATAGACGATGCTATTATATGTTTTCCGTAACCATGATAGACCTACTAAAACTCCATGCTACAGTTGTACCGATGATTTGTTCAATTCCATCTAAAATGTAAACTAAAACTTATATTTTGCAAGAACCTATAATCTGGTCTTCTGTGTGTAAGCCGTACTCTACACACCAGATTAAATACTATACAAAATAAAAGACATCCATGCATAACATTAATGAAATGATATTGCATACATTACTCATTAAGATTATCATAAAATGAAAAAATAAATTTATTAAAGAATAAAATTAAATACTAAAACCAACAAAATTTATGATTTTTAGTATACAACCCAGACAAGATCCTCAACAAAGGTAAGAGGGTTAAGACGTCGAAACTCCCGCATCATCATAGTCGCCCTTGGCTCAGATATTCTCGCCCCTCCCCTAGCGGCCTCGGCTAGCTAACGGATGGAACCCATCATCTCACGTAGCAACCCTACCTCGTCTATTGGTCCTTGGGGAGCATTAGCATCCCTAGCATTAAGGATTGGCACATCCCCTTGGCCTAAACCACAGCCACGATCTCATCCTCCCCACGCAGACATAACTTATATATGAATGAAATATATAGCATAACAACATAAGATTCCATCTATCATGTTATTACCGACACATGACACATAATCATTCTAACACATAGCCATACAAGATTATGTAAACAAACTCCACGTATCGAAGAGCATCGATAAGAGTGATGAGTCAATTTGGGTAACTTACTTAGATTTCTTGCAAGAAAACACGTTGGCCAAACACATTTCTAACTTGGCTTCCAAGTTCGTTAATCCAAACGCCAGAAGGCAAGACAAATCAATCATAAGGTCCAACCTCCATGCTTACGTATACACGACATCCTCATGCTTAACAGATTATGAACCTCACATTGTCTAAACATTTAATACATGCAACCAAGCACACACAACCATCCTTACAAAGTGATGAAACCTCTCCCACTGCTCTTTGGTATTTGAACCTAGAGCTCTTACACCAAGTTTTCATGCCTCAAAACCTGGGTCACGAGAAATACCTAAGGAAACCCGCTTTGAGATATCACGATCCGTCAAAACCACCCGAGCCAATACGGGTCCATGAACGAATAGAAAATCGAGCTCAAAACCTCTGAAAAACGCACTCCTAAGGGTTTATTTTATGTAAAAGAATAATCCTAAAGGAATATGGTTACGGTCTCAAGAGCTAAGCTTTAAAAACAAACAACCAAAGTTTTCATAACCTGCCCAGACAGCTCAATCGGTCAAAAGACCGCTCAAGCGGTCCTTGCAAGCCCACTGGTTTTCCACCTAAAACACAAAATAGAATATTTACCTCGACTGCTCGATAGACCGCTCGAGCGGTCCGTCAAGTAGTCTGGCACTAGATCATTTTTCAAAACATTTCCTTAAAAACCCAACACTTAACCATTTTTGAAATTTCCAAGGCATACAAGCCAAAGAAAAATGTGCTAAACAAAAATGTGGTTGAAATCCTTCCTCGAGGCACCAGAGTTAATATGAGGTATAAAACCAATCAAAAATGATTTATTGAAAACGTTGAAACCAACTGGACGATAAGCATTTCATACAATTATGAAATCAAATAACCAACCCAGGGTTCCTCTCAAAACATACAACATACATGCATTGGTATTAAGGCTACAAGGCTTACAAACATATGTTTTCAAATTCAAAACATTTATCATCATTACATGAACCATTAACCGAAACAGTGATAACAACTGATCAACATAACTACGAGAAACAATAAAAAAGTTTTGTCTTCGCCTCCTCCGGGGCTCACCAAGATCAATCCACGTGATCAAATTCACCTAAAAGGTTTTAAATCCCATAATGTGAACCGAAGCCCAATAGGAATAGACTAGCATCTATTAAAAGCATTGCATGTAATCATAAATTATATGAACAACCTGACTACACGAGTCTCAAAATGATTTTTCATCCCAAAAACCACTGATTTTCATATAATTTCATAACGTCCAATAGTTTATCGAGAATATAAACAACACGTTATTTTTCAACCAGGTTTTCACAACACACAATGATTCCTATGTACCGACTCTGTCGCACTGGGGACAAAGGTAACAACTATGGACTCTCTCCTATTAACCTAGTTTTGGGGCATCCAATGACCCGCTAGTTAATGACAAGTTCTATACATGGCTACAATAACGCACGCCTCCCTCTAGGGAAACCACTTCATTTACAGGCCCCATTAACCTAAATGAACGAAGCACCTACTTGCACAAAGTTTCTAGACTTTTACCGAGGAGCAATGACGGCCCAAGTACACACACATTATTATGTCACATATATGGAATCATTAAAATGACACAAAGCCCAACTACGAAAATGTTTGTAAATACACACAGCCATATACAAAACGTCCAACGGCATCTAGCCACGTCATCTATATAACCATGAAAACCAACCAACATTTCTAAAATATTTCCACTATCTCAACTGAATCATTTAAAACGAAGGCTCAACCCCAAGGGTTAACTCCAAACTCCAAAAATCATGTTTTTGCGACATTTACATAAATCCTTTTGGTTTTTAAAACTCATTTTTTTGAAAACCACGGACACATACATCCACCAACTTTGTAATAAACCATAAAAATGCATAACATATTTTTTATCCAATCAAACACGATTTAAACACAGAGTTCAACACTTATAGCATTTTAAAATGGTAAAAATGCATATAATCGCATGTATCACCCTTTTATAACAAGGTAGTCTAGAATCTTATCTCAAAGAGTTAAAAAGTCGACGCTTTAACACCAATGAGAAACCAATGTCACCAAAATGCAATTTTGTTCAAATGAACGCAAAGCCCAAGGTGCGGATACCAATGATCGACTATCCCAACACTAAGAACTAAGCCTGAATCAAGCTAAATGGTAGAGGGAAGGTAGAGGATCTGGTTTTTCTTTTAAGAGAGAGAAAAAAGCTTGCAAGAGAATCTCCGGTGTGCTAACCCATGCCATGAGCTGGCATTTTAAGCACCTCACGCAGATAGACCATTCGAGCAGTCTAAAGACCAATCGTGTGAGACCTGGACTCGCCTCTTTTTGAGATCTTTATACATGTTGACGTGTTTCTTGCTTATATGTATCTCTTTGGTGTATAGTTTATGTTTCTAGTCATAGAACAGCATGCGTAGATGTGTTTTACGCTTTTTCAGGGTTTTGTTTTGGCCCGTTGGGTCTTGACCCTTAAAATTTAGTTTTCCACCCAGCACTGACCGCTCGAGCGGTGGGAGCATGCTCGAGCGGGGTAGTGGTAGAGCGTGGCTTGAAGTGGGGTTTGCTTGAGCGGTGCTTAGGCACTCGAGCCGTGGTCATGCAGAGATGTATATCGGCAAGGGTCTGCTCGAGTGGTGGTTGTGCACTTGAGAGGTGCCGTCCTAGTGCGAATTTTTATAAAGTCTGGTAGCCTTGATTTTTGAACCAAAAATATCTTTTTCAAACATATCTTTTCTCTCTCTTTGTTTCTCTACCTTCTCTCTAGCTTTCGGGGGGCCCAGAGCTTTGTTTTTAGTGGTTCAATAGCAGATCCTTGCTATCGGCGACGTGGGCTTTGTATCTATCCGAACGGATTCTCGTTCTAACGTAGTTCAGTTTTGAGACATCGAGCTTTATTTTCTCCGAGGTAGGGTTCTAGACCTTACTGTTGTTAAAGGGTGTTATATGCAATTATATGTGTTTTCACAGAGTAGAAAATGCATTATTTGTGGTTTTCATGTTTAAATCTTGGTTTTTGGGTAAAAAGTGGGTTTACGCCTTTGCTTGGTTTATTTCATGACTCGGATGGGTTGCTATCCATTGTTTTCAAAAGGAGGTTTGAAAACGAGGTGTTTTGCGAAAAACGTGTTTCCGAAGGTTTGGAGCTAATCCTCGGGGTTGAGTCTCAGCTTTGAAAAGTTTGGGTGAAAATATAGGTTGTTACATGCTTGTAGATCTCCATGTAGATGGATTGGATCACTTTTATACTTGCGATGTAAAACTACTTTGTGGGTTTGCAAATGTCTTCCATAGATGTACCATGACAGTGGGTATGTTGACTTGGGCTTACATTGCTCCTCGGTGCAAGTTCAAAAATGTGTGCAACGTAGGCACTCAGTTCCTTCGGGTTAATCCCCGTAAATTGAGGGTGGGTGCTTAGTTCCCTCAGGTGTCGAACTCGTAAATTAAGTTTCTATCGGGTGCCTCTGTTAATGGCGTCGGGTGCCTCCGTGAATGGCGTCATTGTTGTGACTCCGTATAGAGCTTGTCATTACATAGCAGACCATGAGTGGTTCTAGGGTAATGAGCAAGAGTCTATAGTTGTTGCCTTTGTCTGTGTGTGGCAGAGTCAGTACATAGGATTTTATTTTATCTTGGTTTCTCCTTTGTTGTGTGGCCCGAGTGGAGCATACTATTTTATTACTACTTTCCCTTAACTGTGGTATGATATCTGTGAGGATGATATGCATAGTTTCAAGGATGAAAAATTGTTGGTTTTTTAGAGAAAAATCTTTTTTACTCCTGTGGTTGAGCTTATGTGCTTATGATTGCATAGCCTACATTATAGCTTTACTGTCTATTCCTATTGGGCTTCGGCTCACGGTGTGGAATTTTGTTGTAAAACTATTTTTAGGTGAACCTGAGGAGTTAACGTAGTTAGCGGTGGTGGCGGAAGACTAGCTGTAGTTTTCCAATTTTGATCCATGTACTCTTACATGTGATGCCTGTTTCAGAGGGTGAGTTTTTGTACGCCTTGAGGCGATATACTTATTCATGTATGAGTTTGCATGTTTACTGTTTATGAGAGAAGAACTGTGGGGATCTTTATCCAAATATTTTTGAGTTGATGGAAATTATATTTTTTTATACATGGTGTTTTTGTGGGCTTTCACGTGACCATGTGTATGGGACGTGACAACTTGGTATTAGAGCTATGGTTTCGAATACCTAAGAGCCATGGAAAAGTAGGTACATCACTTGGTGAGGATGTGCGTGAGCTTGATTGCCTGTGTTTTAGCGTTTTGTTAACGTACACATGATAGCCTGTTTAGCATGATGGTTGTGTATACGTAGGTATGGGGGTTGGACCTTAGGATTGATTAATCATGCTTTCAGGCATTTGGATTAACAAACTTGGGAACCATGTTAGAGACGTGTTTTGCGGACGTGATTTCTAGCAAGGAATCTAAGTAGGTTGTCCAGAGTGACAAGTCATTCTTGTTGGTTTACCTCGGTATGTGAGATGTGTTGACATGACCTTAAGTGGTTATGTGCTAGCATGCTTATGTGTATTATATCGCTTACATTAGCAATAACATGTTGTAGGGAATCTTATCCTGTTATGTTGCTTTCGTATAGAATTATGTCCACGCGGGGAGGTCGAAGCCATGGCCGTGGTTTTGGCCGAAGGGACGTTTCGATCCCAGAGGTTGGGGATGCTAATGCACCCAAAGGACTTACTGGTGAGGGAGATCTGTTGCCTGAGATGGTCAGCTCCATCTGGTAACTGGCTGAGACCTCTAGGGGAAGAGAGAGTGTACCTAAATCGAGGGCGACGGTCTCAATACACGAGTTCCGACGTCTGGACCCTCCTATCATTTTTGGGGATCCCAATCCCATAGTAGCCACTAAATGGCTGGAGCTGGTTACAAGGATCTTAGATACGCTTCAGATAAAGGAAGATGATCTGAGGGTTACGTTTGCTGCCTTCCAGCTGAGATGGAGTGCTCACATGTGGTGGAAGTTTGCCAAGACTACAGTCGCGGGCACTTGGGAGGCATTCACGAAGGTATTTCTAGAGAAATACTTTCCGGCGACATTGAGGGATCGCTATAGAGAGGACTTCCTTTTTTTGACGCAGGGGATGATGACAGTGGTTGAGTATGAGGCTGAGTTTACTAGCTAATCTCAGTTTGCACAAGAGATTGTGCCAACTGATGAATTTCGGGTAAAGAGGTTTTAGAGGGGTTTAAGGATCGCTATCCGAGACAGAGTGGCAGCATTTAGGATGCAGGTCCTTACATAGTTGGTGGAGACCGCCATGAAGGTGGAAGACACTCTGAACGAGAAGCATAGAGACAGGGATAGTAGGGGTCAGCATGATGGGGGACGTGCAAAGAGTTAGGGACGCAGGGAGAACAAGCGTTAACAAACATCTGGTCCGCATTCTCATCCAGTGGGGTCGTGTCCTCCACAGTCTTCTGTATCTGTGCCTCCCGTAGCTTCAACGGGAAGGTCGGAGTAGAGAGCACCTATTTGTTTTAGAAGCCAACAGTCAGGGCATCGCGCGACAGAGTGCTGCAGTCCAGCGCCAGTTCAGTCGCAGGCTCACGGGAGGGAGTTAGGAGTGTGTTTTGAGTGTGGGTAGTCTGGGCATATCCGCAGGGATTGCCCCAGAGGAGGGAGTATGCAGAGTACAGTTGAAGCGCCAGTTACTCCATCTGCCTAGGGACGCCAGCTATCTAGATTTGCTTAAGAGGGCGCCTCAGTGTAGTCAGGAAAACAGTAGGTAATTCAGGGCCACGGTGGATAGGCCAGAGCTTATGTTCTTGCAGTTCCCAGATCATCCAAAGCACAGGTCGTGCCCGATGCTGCTGCTACCACCTCCATGATTAGAGGTACTCTTCTAAACTTTAGATCATGGGCCATTGTCCTTATTGACACGGGAGAATCGCATTCATTTATATCTTTTTCTTTTTCACCTACTTTGGGGTTAAAAACAGACTTGTTGGGTAGTGTTTTGAGCGTGGAGACCCCAGTTAGTGGGAGTGTGATGTTGAGTCGTGTGTGTAGATCTTGTGTGTTGGAGGTCGCCGGTCGTTTTTTAGAGTTTGACTTTATCATTCTAGACATGATCACGGTTGATGTCATCCTAGGGATGGATTGGATGACCACCTATCGTGCCTTTGTCGATTGCGATCGACGAAGGGTAATGATCTATACACCGATGGGAGATTGTTTCTGTTTTATGGGTGATCGAGACGAGAGTCTGATGTCTATGTCGGGTGCTGTGCAAAACTAGGGCAACCTGGGTTTCCTCTTTTCGGCACTCATGTTGGACGAAGGGGTTAGGGTTCGAGGAGAGTTACCTCTGGTAGTTTACGACTATCCAGATGTCTTTCCAGATGATATGTTTGAGTTTTCGTCGAGCTGCATGGTAGAGTTCTCTATTAATTTGATTCCAGGAGCTGCTCCTATATTTGTGCTGTCTTATCGCTTTGCACCCACCGAGTTACGTGAACTCAAGGTACAGCTTCAGGAGTTACTAGACAGAGGGTTTGTACGCCTGAGTACTTTGCCGTGGGGAGCTCCTGCTCTTTTAGCTAAGAATGATGGATTCTTGTGATTTTGTATCGACTACTGGAAACTGAATCAGGTGACAGTGATGAATAAGTATCCGATGCCGAGGATAGATGATTTGTTTGATCAGTTGAAGGGGTCGAGTTGCTTCTCGAAGATTAACTTGAGATCGGGATACCACCAGTTGAGAATTAGGGACGAGGTCATAGCGAAGACCTCCTTCTGGACTCGCTATGGTCACTACGAGTTTCTGGTCATACCGTTCGGTTTATCAAATGCTCCTGCTACGTTTATGAGCTTGATGAACCTGATCTTCCATCCTTATCTGGACAGTTTTGTGGTGGTGTTTGTGGATGACATTCTCATCTACTCACCCACTAGGGAGGCACACGAGGACCACCTGTGTATTGGTCTACAAACTCTGAGAAAGCATCGCTTGTTTGCAAAGTTTGAGAAGTGCGAGTTCTGGATGTCTGAGGTGAGGTTTCTTAGACACGTGGTGTCGACAGACGGAGTGACAGTGGATTCGTCGAAGATAGATGCCATGACAGGTTGGGAGCGACCGAAGAATGTCTTTGAGACCCGCAGTTTTCTGAGTTTAGCAGGTTACTATCGACGATTTGTGAGGGATTTTACGAGACTTGCCGCGCCAATGACGTGTTTGACGCGGAAGGGAGTTGTGTTTTTCTGGAGTGAGTCCTGCGAGTCAGCATTCAAGGAACTAAAGACGAGGTCAACTAGTCCGCCAGTGTTGATCATTTCGGAGCGAGGTTTGGGTTATACAGTGTACTGTGATGCTTCACATGACGGTTTGCGCTGTGTTATGATGCAGGGAGGTAAGGTTGTAGCCTATAGTTCTTGGCAGTTGAAAACTCATGAGAAGAATTACCCCACGCAAGATCTAGAGTTGGCAGCCGTGGTCTTTGCCTTGAAGCCATGGCGTCACTGTCTTTATGGTGAGCATTTTGAGGTTTTCTCCGATTACAAGAGCTGAAAATACTTATTTTCGCAGAAAGACCTGAACTTGCCGCAACGATGATGGGTGGAGTTGTTTGAGGATTATGATTTTGACTTACAGTATCATCTAGGGAAGGCCAATGTTGTGGTTGATTCCCTCAACAGGAGATCTCACGGGTCGTTAGCTTCTGTGGCTATACGTGAGTGGCAGATGCTTGCGAAGATTGGGGAGTTTGACTTGTGTCTTGGGGAGACAGCGACGAGCGCCACCTTATTTTTAGTGGTTTTATGACCAACATTGATAGCGCGTGTGCTAGAGGTCCAGCAGACGAATCAAGAAGCACAGATGATACAAGGTCGGGTTGCTAATGGAGAGGATACAGCAGGTTAGGTTGTTGGTTCAGACCAGAGTCTGAGATTGGTCAGGAGGTTGTTTGTTCCAAAGTCATGCCGTGCTGAGCTACTACGTGAATGCCATCATTCTCGTCTTGCAGTGTATTCAGGGCGCACGAAGATGTATCACAACTTACGTCGTCAGTTTTGTTGGACAGCGATGAAGAGGGATGTGCTTCAGTTTGTTTCGTGGTGCCTCACCTATCAGAAGGTAAAGGCATAACACCAGAGACCAACAGGATTGCTACAGCTGTTACCAATATCAAAGTGGAAGTGGGAGAATGTCACGATGGACTTTGTGTCAAGACTTCCTTGATTACCTAGGGGACATGACATCGTACGGGTTGTGGTTGATAGGTTGACGAAGTCTGTAAACTTTCTCTCCATCCGCGTGACGGATTCGGTGGATAGACTGAGTAGGTTGTATGCCCGAGAGATAGACCGATTGCATGGAGTGCCAGTGTCTATCGTTTCTGATCGAGACCTGCGCTTTTCATCGCGCTTTTGGCAGAATCTTCAGGAGACTTTAGGAACGAGTTTGATGTTCAGTACAGCTTTTCACCCCCAAACGGATGGTCAGTCTGAGAGGACTATACAGATTGTTGAGGATATGTTAAGAGCATGTGTACATGATTTCAGAGGTTCTTGGGAGGATCATTTACCGTTAGCAGAGTTTGCATACAACAACAGCTATCAGTCTAGTATTGGGATGGCACCGTATGAGGCTTTGTATGGTAGACCATGCAGGTCACCAGTATGTTGGACAGACGTGGGAGAGACCATAGTCTTGGGACCCGACATGATACGAGAGACGACAGAGAAAGTTATCGTGATTTGCCAACGCCTTATGACAGCGCAGAGTTGCCAAAAGAGTTATACAAATTAGAGGAGACGACCTTTGGAGTTTGAAGTGAGAGATCACGTGTTTCTAAAGGTCTCGCTACGCAGAGGTTTGATGAGGTTTGGTCGTAGCAGGAAGCTATCACCTTGCTTCATTGAACCTTTTGAGATTCTTGACTGGGTTGAAGAGGTTGCATATCGTTTGGCTTTGCCACCTTAGCTAGCTTCTGTGCACAACGTGTTTCGCGTATCTATGCTTCAGATGTATGAGCCTGATCCTTCACATGTGTTAAATTAGGTCGAGCTGCGGGTTGATGAGGATGTGACTTATGAGGAACGTCCAATGAAGATTCTAGATACAAAAGAGTAAGTGTTACTGGGGAGAACAATTGCTTATGTCAAAGTCCTATGGCTTCATCACGGGGTTGAAGAAGCGAGGTGGGAGCTTGAGTCCGGGGTGCGTGCTAAATACCCAGAATTGTTTACCTCGTGACCTTGTTGCAAATTTCGGGGACGAAATTCCTTAAGGAGGGGAGAGTTATGAGACTCGAACCCGTCTCTTTTTGAGATCTTTATACATGTTGATGTGTTTCTTGTGTATATGTATCTCTTTGGTGTATGGTTTAGGTTTCTAGTCATAGAACAGCAAGTGTAGATGTGTTTTACGCCTTTTCGGGGTTTCGTTTTGGCCCGTTGGGTCTTGACCCTTAAAATTCAATTTTCCACCCAGCGCTGACCGCTCGAGCGGTGGGAGCGCGCTCGAATGGGGTAGTGACAGAGCGTGGCTCAGAGTGGGGTCCGCTCAAGCGGTGCTTGGGCGGTCGAGTGGTTGTCTGGCAGAGATGTATGTCGGTAAGGGTCTGCTCGAGCAGTGGTTGGGCGCTCGAGCGGTGGGGTCCTAGCGTGAATTTTTATAAAATCTGGCAACCTTGATTTTTGGACCAAAAATATCTTTTTCAAACATATCTTCTCTCTCTCTTCATTTCTCTACCTTCTCTCTAGCTTTCGGGGGGCCCGGGGCTTTGTCTTTCGTGGTTGAATATCATACCCTTGCAATCGGCGATGTGGGCTTCGCATCCATCTAGACGGATTCTCGTTCTGACGCAGTTCAATTTTGAGACATCGAGCATTAAGCTCTCTGAGATAGGGTTCTAGACCTTACTGTTGTTAAAGGGTGTTATATGCAATTATTTGTGTTTTCACCGAGTAGAAAATGCATTATCTGTGGTTTTCATGTTTAAACCTTAGTTTTTGGGTAAAAAGTGGGTTTACGCCTTTGCTTGGTTTATTTCATGATTCGGATGGGTTGCTATCCGTTGTTTTCAAAAGGAGGTTTGAAAACGAGGTGTTTTGCGAAAAACATGTTTCCGGAGGTTTGGAGCTAACCCTCAGGGTTGAGTCTCAGCTTTGAAAAGTTTGGGTGAAAATATAGGTTGTTAGATGCTTATAGATCTCTATTTGGATGAATTGGATCACTTTCATACTTGCGATGTAAAACTGCTTTGTGGGTTTTCAAATATCTTCCATAGATGTACCGTGACAACGGGTACGTTGAGTTGAGCTTACATTGCTTCTCGATGCAAGTCCAGAAACGTGCGCAGCGTAGGTACTTAGTTCTTTCGAGTTAGTCTCCGTAAATTGAGGGTGGGTGTTTAGTTCCCTCGGGTGTCGAACCCGTAAATTAAGTTTCTATCAGGTGCCTCCGTTAATGGCGTCGGGTGCCTCCGTTAATGGCGTCATTGTCATGACTCCGTATAGAGCTTGTATTTACATAGCAGACCACGAGTGGTTTTAGGATAATGGGCAACAGTCTATAGTTGCTGCCTTTGTCTATGAGTGGCAAAGTCGGTACATAGGATTTCATTTTATCTTGTTTTCTCCACGTCAGTGTAGCCCGAGTGGAGCATACTATTTTATTACTGCTTACCCTTAATTGTGGCATGATATCTGTGAGGATGATATGCATAGTTTCAATGATGAAAAATTGTTGGTTTTTTATTGGAAAACCTTTTTTGCCCCTGTGGTTGAGCTTATGTCTTATGATTGCATAGCCTGCATTATAGCTTTATTATCTATTCGTATTGGGCTTTGGCTCACGGTGTGGGATTTTATTGTAAAACCATTTTCAAGTGAACTTGAGGAGTTGACGTAGTTAGCGGTGGTGGCGGAAGACTAGCTGTAGTTTTCTAGCTTTGATCCATGTACTCTTACATGTGATGTATGTTTTAGAAGGTGAGTTTTTGTACGCCTTGAGGCAATATACTTATTCATGTATGAGTTTGTATGTTTACTATTTATGAGAAATGAACTGTGGGGATCTTTATCCAAATATTTCTGAGTTGATGGAAATCATATTTTTTTATACACAGTGTTTTGGTGGGCTTTCACGTGATCCTGGTGTATGGGGCGTGACAAATCGAGCGGTCCTGCCCAAAAAAGTTTTTAACTTTTCTGTCACACGCCCAAGTAGGACTGGGATTGAAACTCGCATGCACTCTAAGCCAACACATGCATATAAATGTATGTAAAACATATTTTTCTACAACGATTAAAATGATAACCAACATATCATGCATAAATATTACAAAAAGAAAAGGAATCGGGTCTCACAACAACTGTTACACATGGACTTATTTAGTTTAACAAGGACTCTTGGTCTTGGAGGCAAAAAATATGCATTTGTTGTGGTTGATTATTTCTTTAGTTACACTTGGGTGTTATTCATATCTCATAAGGATGAAACCTTTGCTGCTTTTTTAAAACTATCTCGAATGATTCAAAATAAAAAGATTTTCAAATCACAAGTATCAGAAGTGATCATGGTAGGAAATTTAAAAATAGAGAATTTGAAAAGTTTTGAGATGAAAATGGTATAGACCATAACTTCTCTACTCCTAGAACCCTTCAACAAAATGGTGTTGTTGAGAGTAAGATTAAGACTCCAGAAGAAATGGCTAGAACCATACTTTGTGAAACAACCTACCAAGATACTTTTGGGCTGAGGTTGTCAACACAGCTTGTTACATTGTTGTTAGTTCAGGAAACTCAAGAGGGTGAATTAGGTTTTAAAATAATAATAACAATTATAAAAATATTTTCAAAAATCTTTTAATTTCACAAGCAAATATGGCAAGTAATAAAGCAATAAGAAAATTAAAGAGGTTAGGGAGAGAAAATAAACCTGATACTAAGATTTATAATGGTTCGGCTTCTTCTAAACTTACGTCCACTCCTCAAGACTCCCCTTAAAAATATCTAAACTAACTTGAGTTTTTCTTTAATGAGGATCACTCACTCTCTTAAAAGATCAAGGGTGACTCACCCTTTATTACAATAAATGAGAGAATTAAGGATTCACTAACTCACTCCCTTTACAAATGATTAGAAATAAATGAGCAATAAATAGAGAAACGGCTAGATGAGTATTAAAGAGTAGTAATTGCTTTATCTAGGATTTGAGCTTTCATCTTGAGCAATAGAACTACATTCGGCTTTGTAGAATCTCTGAAAATTAACTTCTTATATAACCATATGAAGTAAATGACCGTTGCTGGGTTGGTGAAGGCAATTAATGCTAAAAAATTTAACCATTAGAACTAGCACGAGATTTGAAATTTGTCGCAGGTGTCGACTGAAAATCATTTTGTGTTGACACTAAATATCTAGGGCTTGATTCTTTAAGTGGTTGTGTCGACTCAGATCTTTGTTGGTGTCGACCCAATTTCTACTTTTACCTCACCCACACAGTAGTGTCAACTCATGAATTATTTGGTGTCGACCGAATACATTTGTTCAGATTTTTAGGTGAGACTTTGGTGTAGACTCAAAATTATTTGGTGTCGACTCAGAAAGTTATAGTTAGCCTGGGGACTTTTAGAGTCAACTCATCTTCTTTTGGTGTCGACTCATAAACTTTCAGTCAGTCTTGGTTGTTTTAGTGTCGACTCAATTTCGTTTGGTGTCAACCCAAAACTCTTATTTCTAAAGAGAACATTTGTGTTGACTCAAAAGGCTTTAGTGCCGACCATTTTTGACTTGAAATCGGTAAATGACTTATAGCTATGATGTCAACCAATTTCTTTTGGTGTCAACTCATGTGAATTTGGTGTCAACCTAAAAATTCGAAGTCTAAAACATGAAGGATCATATGGTGTCGACTCAAAATATTTTGGTGTTGACTCAAAATGAATCCCGGTCCAATACTGAAGGTGTCGAACTAAAATTATTTCGTGTTGACCCAAAATCATTTGGTGTCGACTCATTTGAGTTCATGAATTGTCTTAGACAAATATGTTAGGGTGTTGACTCAATTTCTCAATGGTGTCGGCACACTTGAAAGTTTCAAGTGTACTTTGCCTTAAGATGTCGACTTAAATATCAATTTGTGTTAACACAAAACGTTCTTATTTAGAACACTAAGCGTCTACCCATTTAATATGAAAAGTCAGCACAAATAGTATAAAGTATCGACTCATTTGTCATGAAATGTCAACATTTACCATTTTGAAAAAAATAAATGTAATCTTTTTAAATCAATTTAATTTAGAAAAAAATTTATAAAAATTATTAAAATCTAATAAAAAATCCTTTGGGCTAACAATCTCCTCTTTTTTTTATGATTATAACATTTTTTAGAAAATATTTTAAAAGATTTTTAACAAGAGTTCTCCCCTTATCTCTATACCTTAAACAATTTAAGAAATCACAACAATAAGGCATTCAACAACCATATAATGCATATGTTTAAGAGAATTTGCAATTTAATTCAGAAGCATTTTGAATTCATTAAAAATTGTGCATCAAATAAAAGAGTTCAAGTGTGTTAACAAGCTCAACACAATAATTTTAACATTATACATGTGCAATAGTTTCAAGTCTCAAATATCATACACTCTCAAACTTAATATGGTAACTAACTCTTGGCAAAAACAATTGCAGAATAATGAATCAATAGTTGATATGAAATAAAGACATGTCATTCATAGAAGTTTAAAATTCATAGTGCCAAAACCAACAACCAAAAAAGATATTGTAATGACCCGCTTTTTAAATATTATAATAGCAACGATAGTATAGCAGTAGTATAGTAAACATATGTAGATATACTATATAAATAATTAAATAAATAAATAAATAAATAATAATTTTTTTATATAACAATTAATTATGTGACTATAACACAAATTCACACAAACTCTAACACAAGCCTTAGTATATACACATACTTAAGAGAATTTCAACAACAAATACGATAAATTAATCAATAAATTCTAATTCTCTACAATACAAAATCTTCATTAAAATAATTCAAAAGCAACATTA
>JAUMHN010424011.1:0-24819 GCA_032360265.1 Heliamphora ciliata
ATACCAATGGATTGTCCGGGTCCATTACGATTGTGAGCCTACCTGTATAATCTGTCAGAACCTTTGACCCGATCTTCGGTGCAGCACGCACCGCGTCAAATACTGGACAGAATATATGGACTATGCATTCATTTATCACAAATATAAATATGAAATCACGAATGTAAAATCATCTCAAATGTTTCTCATTAATATGCTAAGGATCTAGAATAAAATACATAAAAAGCGTAATTTTTCAGTATACATTCCCAACTAATACTACCAACTCTTATGATTTTGCCCTTACTATTTTCTCTATATGTCACAAATCCACTATCTTTAGGCATGAGAGAGACAAACATTGATTTGTTAGCTGTCATGTATCTTGCAAATGCATTATCAATGTACCACATCTCTTCCTTAAATGAGGACTTAAAACACACCTGCAAAAAAGATCAAATTTTGACTTTTGGTACCTAGATCTTTTGGGTCCTCCATTGGAGTTTGTTCCATATGGGTGTCTTTTTTTTGGAACCCAAACCCTTTTAGCAGATGCAATATGAACTTTTTTTTGTGGACAGTGTGTGACAATGTATCCATGCTCATTACAATGAAAACAAGTAGCATGAGAGTGATTTGGTAATGCTTTAACAAAAATAATACTCAAAAGATTTTGTTTTCTCTTTGGTTGGTAGCCTATACTAGCTCTATGAAAAACACATTTTTGGATACCTAACAATTTATCTAAGTTAGCCTTTCCTTGAGTAAATTTATGCACAATGTTAGTGAGATCTTCTACCTTATCATTTAAAGCTTTTTTTCATTTTCCAAAGAAGTTACTTGATTAAACAGAGAAAGTTTTTCTTCATTTAAAGATTCATTTTCAGTTGATAAGGACAGAATCATTTTCTTAAGAACAACATTTTTAGCACCCATTTTTCTTAGTTCTTCATGCATATTCTCAAATGCAAGTTATAGCTCTTTTAAAGAAAAATGATCATCAATTACCTCACTGTCTTCCTTAGCCATGAGGCAAAGATTTGAAACTTTATTTTTCTCTTTCTCATCCTCAGAACTGTTATCATCACTTTCACCCTAAGCTGCCAACATGACCTTCTTAAACCCCTTTTTGTAGTGCTTTTTGAGTTGAGCACATTCGGTGTAACACCCCGGTACAGTCCCTAGTTATAACAACCCATCTTGTAACAACCCATGTAGCGATCTAGCTCAAACCCTAGTAATTAGTGATGGTAAGCTGATAAGATCTTAGGTCACTAGAAGATCAAAAATCCTAACTCAACCCGAAATCTTAATTCGACCAGGAAATCCCAAAAAGACCAGATACTCAAAGGTAAAGCCCTAATACTTAGAAAAGACTCTTAACATCCTAAAGTAAGTAAATAACATTAAATATAATATTAAAAATAAAAAATTCTCATAATAAGGGCAAAATGACCATTTTGCTCCTAGTACAGTAAAAAGTCTTAAAAATCTAAAATTTGACACATGTACACCCTAAATCAGATATTTAAATACAATTAAGTAACAAAATAAAAAATAACATAAAAGGACAAAAATGCCCTTATTGGTTGACCACATTGGAGTTTGTGTCCAAAAAGTGACCTTTTACAATTTTTAAGATCAAAAATGAGAAAAAATTGTGTAAATTAAGTATTATTATGACCCAAGACTTTTTATACAAGTAATATATATACTAATATAATATTATAGACCAACAAAGGCAAACAAATCATTATTAAAGTTCTTACACACTTAAATAAGTTAGAAAGTCACATCTAATCAAAGTAGCTTAAAGTAGCTTAATAGCCTACATTCAAACAATTAATTGTTGTCAACATTTTTATAAACTATAATAATAATAATTACAACACTAAAATAATTCATTTTAGTAAGGTAGAAGACCAAAAAGATACATCAAATCAATTTTAAAAATACTTTCTTGAACAATGCAGTGCCAAAATACCACTAAATAAGCACTTAAAGCAAAATTTGAGCACAAAAATCAACCAAACAGCACCTTGGCCGAAATCCCGTCTAATTTTCTACAAATTTTAGATATCAAAATATCTCAAGAAGAGCATCACCTTGCATGCAACCAATGAAAAATCACCAAAATTCAAAAAAGCCTTCCAAACCATAATTAAATCTACTAACCTTCCCTTCTATATAAACCAAGCCCTTGGAGCCTTTCTTCCCTTCAAAAATTTGGAAAAGAGAGAGAGGGAACTCTAGAAAATTTCTAAGTATCTTGAGGAGGAGAAAAGAAGAAAGGAGAAGAAGAAAAAGGGAAGGTCCAAAGGAAGAGGTCTTTAGAGACTAAAGAAACACCAAAGCCAAGTCCTCTAGCCATTCTCCACTCTTAGGTTTTCAAATCAGGTAAGTATATCTCCTAAAATCTTCTGTCAATCTCTCATAAAATAGCCCTCAATCCATCTCTATAATCAACCTTAAGAATAAGAAATAAGGATTAACTCAAAAAGGTGTCGTAGGAGTAGATTGTAGATTGTTCATGTAAGATTAAGCCTTGCATGTGAATATTTTTGAGTTTTATGGCTTGAATATATTCTGGAGTTTTGGTTTGTATGAATACATGGCATACATGCAAAGAAAATATATTAAAATTAAACATAACATGAGCTAAGCTACCGAAACCGTAGATAACCTGATTTTCTGGGCATACCCACATTCTGCCACGAACTTTAAAATACCATAACTAATTGTAGAAACATGATTTAAGTGTGATTTTTAAGTTATCTTTCATAAAAAATTAGTTTGAAGTGATTTTGTTGGGTAGAACTCCAGATATACCCTTTTTACCAAAGAATGTTAGATTTTGACTACTCTGAGTTACAGATCTAAAAACCCTAAGTTAGAGTGACAACTGAGCTTGGGGAAAAACATAAACTTGTAGAGGACATGTTTATCTTACTTTCCACCAACAATAAGCCAAAAATATGAAGTCTTGATAGGTCAACACTATTTCCAAAGTCACTATTGTGATTCAGTGACTGACAAAACTCCCTGTCACACATTTTTGTGAGACCAAAAACCTATGTTTTTAATAGCCAAATCCAAAAGTGGCTTTCATAAAAATTGTAGTTAACATATTAAACTAGATACTGAGCACAAATCAGCTGAAAGTACCCTCGGATGGACCCCCAAAGGTTTTGGGCATTCTCTATTGAAAACCAATTTTGAAGACCCTTTTTATGCTGACCGAACCCACTTTATAAATTGGCCAAAATCACCAATTTATTCCAAACACCTTGCCCTAGAACCAAACATGAAACTTGTAGGTAACACCTTAAACTACAACCTCCCCAAAAATCAGACCCATATCCCTAGAATTGATGCCCCAAAATCGTGGCCAAAAGAGGCCCAAATTTTGCACTTTTCTCTGTAAAGTGCTGAATTGTTTTCACTTAATTAAAATAAATGACCTTGTTTCCCTAGGATCTAACCTTAGTGATAAACATGAAAGTTGTAGAAAATATTTTTATCTAATTGGTGTTCAAAAATTAGAAATTAAATCCATGTCTAGGTACTTCAAAACATTGTTATAACTGTAAAATTGGTGCTTAAATAATTACTCAAATTTGGCTAAGTGTATGAGTAGTGAGTCATCTTATGGAACTTGAATATATGGACTTTTAAAAGATTTATGTGAATGATTGGTGTATGAAATTAACAATTTGAAGATTAAAAACCATGCCGATAGGTTGGATCCATGTCATATAAATTATAGCTTATGCTTCGTGTACTTGTACTCTATGCTTTAGTGAGTTGTACCTTATACTTTAAAGACTTATACTTTATGCTATGTTGGCTTGTACATCATGCCATGTTTAGTTTCATATCATGTTATTGTTAAGTTGTACTTTAAGATACGAGTTGTTATACCATAAGCATCATTGCATTGCACTTGGGGCATCTTGTGGGTTGCATCTTATACATTAGTTTTGGTTATTTTGTACCTTGGTCCTATTTGTTGGGTATATGTCCCTTGGTATTTGATCGCTCCTTGAGTTATGATTATATTATAGAATTGGTGTTGATAATGGGCCATGTACGTCCTGAGCTATGTTACGTCTTGAGCCATATCACGTCTTGAGTCGAACAGTGGCTATACACCGCTGTGATCGGGAACATTAACGTACGAAAACCTAACGTACAGGAATGTAGTGGTACCATTCAGGTTATTATATTGGATATGTTTACTTTGGGCAATGTACGTCCTGAGCCGTATCATGTCTTGAGCCGAACAGCTGCTATACGCTGCTGTGATCGGGAGTGCTGATATACAGGAACCTAACGTATGGGAACGTAATGGTGCCATTCTAATTATCGTGTTGGGTATGATCAACTTTGGGTCATAGACGTCTTGAGCCGTGTTATGTCTTGAGCCATGCCACGTCTTGAGCCGAACGTCCGCTATATGCCGTCGGGATCTGGAACGTTGGTGTATGGGAGCCTAACACACGGGAACGTAATGGTGTCACTTAAAATTCGATTGGTTGATTTATAACCGGGTTGGACAACTGCATTGCATTCATCTGCATCACACACTTACACAATTGTTCTTATATATACTTACCATATTGAAAATGTTAAATTATCTGTTTATTTGGCCTTAAAATTGTATTGGGTATTATATAATATGTATTGTAGGATAGTTTGTTGTGAGTACGTTAGACGATTTAGGAAATTTGCTTATAAGTTTTGGCTCATGGCATTTGTGCCACAGGTGAGTGTGATGAGTTCCTTGAGAAAGTCGCCCTCGAAAAAGAAGATGGAATTGAAAAACAGAGTGAGTGGCAGGAGCCAGCAGACCCCAACAATGCTAGCTGAAGAATTGGGTTTTTACCTTTTGCTCTTTTAGTTCAGTTTCCACCGGCATATTATAATTTTTGTTAAATTTTCTGGTGAAATTGTAATTGTTATGTGCTTATGAACAGTTTAGGACTCTTAATGATGTAATATTTATGATATTTAAATATGAATGAATGGTTAGAATATTTTTCTTATCTATACTTAGGTATGTCCTAACGTGCCCAAAGGACGGAGTGTCATAGTTGGTATCAGAGCCTAGGTTTAGTGAAACCTTCAGGCCTTGGGTTGTGGGAAACCATGTGTTCTGTCGCGTAGAAGCTCCGTAGGGTGCATTGTGTCTTTTATCAGAACTAAAATCTGTAGTGTCTAAGTCTTTTAGCGAGTCGCGTTTGGATGTTACTAGGATCAAAAGCTGCAGGGAATCTACATGCGAAGGACAAGTAAGGGCATCTAGATTGAAGATTGGAGATTCATGCAACTGAGTTATCTTATTTTAAGGGGGGTAGACGGGAGTTCGCACTAGGAGAAGTTTTAGATATCACTTCGAGAGCCACCATTAGAACACCATAACTTCATCCTTATAAGTTCTTTTCTCGTTTACTCGAAACCCTTATATCAACTTTTATACCTGATTGAAGTTCATTGCATATCCTTCCTTCTTATATCCTCAGTCCTCAATGGTATCGTCAGATGTCGTTCGTCAGAAACCCTTCTGCACCTAAGTCTTGTTGATAATCCTATCAGGATTTTATTACTAGGAAATACCTTTGTCCTCAAGTTTTCACGCCTCAATGATGATCGGTGTTTGCATTTGATTCTCCTCCGATTCAAGCCAACCTCTTTGAACTAACTCTTTTTTCGTAGAACTCGATATCAATTCTTTGTTAGTTACCAATTTCGAACATTTGACATTGATAAAATCTTTGCTATTGTTTATCTTCTCTCGATTCTAAAACTACAATCTATTGCAGTGATTTTTGTGAATTCTTTTGTAGGGAAGTAGACTTGGATACTTGAATTGAAGTACGTTAGATCGACGTAACTTCATAGAAAATATCTAGTTCAGCTATCCATTGCTTAACATCTCTTTTATCATAATCTGATAGTATTGGATTAGTTATGAGTACATTTGCTTAAGTATTGTTCACTGTCCACCTCTTGCTTCACCTACATTTGAACCCCAAATAACCACTCAATTTGTGTCAACGGTGACTGCCTTAACCGTGACCATTTAACCTCATACAACCTATCTTTTGAACCATTTGAGAATATTTTCTTGAATCTCGATAAAGGATTTGTTCTCCTTAGCCCTAAGCCATTCTAACCCCCAGTCATGTATCGTGCAGATTAGTACATCATTCGAAATTTTTGGCTAAACGTTTGACCACTCGCCACCCCAGGTCGCCTCTCCTAAGACCTAGATCCATGAGAAATTTATTAAAGTTTAGTGCTTTCAAGGGAAACTCGAATCGTGCACATCCTTAGAAGAACCACCCGACGCATCATTGAGTCACAGAGCAGATCTCTACTTGGAGTTAAAGCACAGAATGTTAACCAACGTTCGCGTTTAACGTGTTTTGAAGGTCAATAACCCCGACTATAAGAATTGCTAAGTAGGAGCTTATACAACATCTCTAATGGAGACCTACACGAAGGTTCTTATCACCATCACTAATAGAGCTCGCATGGGACCCGCAGGAGTGTGGCACATGGAAGTACAATGAAAACGCTACGGAACTTGAAAGTAACGTGGGACTACGTAGTCAAACTCCAATAGTTTTATCCATACCTATTCTAGTTGTGCCCTTATGTGTAACGTGCCTTGCTCTTTGTAACCGATACTTGTATACTCAACTAGGTTATGTACTCGAACTCGAATACAAATGAATAAGTCTTAAATTAACTCCACAAGATCCTAAAACCTAAAAGAAAAATTAAGGCCTTAAAAAGAAGAATTACCAACCACAACACCTTCCCTCTTTATTCAGATGGCAGGTAGACGATCTAACCATCAACAGCCAACAGATGGACCTGTAGATGAAGAAGTGCTAGGGTTAGCCTAGGTATTGCGTGAACTTACCACCAGCATTAACCATCCTCACATCCGAGATAGGGTGTGGTTCTTATCAGAACTCAAAAAACAACGAGCCCCTACATTCAAGGGAGGAGCTGAATCGAGAGTAGCCAAAGAACGGTTGAAAGTTGTCAAGAAGTTATTTAACTCCATGGGAGTGCAGACTGATGCCGATCGAGTAGCTCTAGCAGCACACCTACTGGAAGGATAAGCTGACTACTGGTGGTCTATGATAGGCAACACCCAAGATGTGGCAGCTCTGACTTAGAATCAGTTTGAAGAATTATTTTTGAAAAAGTACTTCCCAGCTCCCTTTCAACAGTGACAAGTCAGAGAATTTTGGGAGCTAAAATAAGGATCTATGTCAGTAACCCAGTACGTTAACCGCTTTGAAGAGTTGGGCCGATTTGCTGCAACCATCATACTGAATGTAGAATCAAGGGCATGAAAGATCGAGTGGGGCCTATAACCCTATATCCAAACTAGAGTCATTTGCTTGCAACTTCCGACTTACACTCAAGTCGTACAAGCAGCCCTATTGGTAGGAACAGATTTAGCCGATTCTAAAAGAATTTGGAGTCAGAAAAAGGAGAGTACTAATCAAGGAGAACCACTAAGGAACAATAGGAAAATTGTTCCCAAAAAGCCGTACCACTTGGCCGATAGACCAAGGAAAGTAAGGGGTCCACCTACAAAGGTAAGGCTCTACTATGAATGCGGTAAGCCTGGGCACAAAAAGTCTCAATGTCCATAGTTAAGATAAGGGAACTGGTAAAATCAACCACATTAATGGAAGCAACTGCAACCTTAGCCAGAAAAGCACCAACAACATAACCAAGATGCCATGCCTTTTGATGACGATCAGAGGTACGCTCGTATTCGCAACTCAGGGATATATGTAGTGTAGATTTGTTATATCATTACAAGAAAGTGGACACTTGTAGGATAAGGCTTTAGGCTGACATGTAGCTAGTTAATAACCCCACGACATAGGTATGCAACGTTACATTTGAAAGTTGTTGTAGCAGTTGGTTTAAAGTTCTAACAAGACAAAGCAACCATTACTCAAGGTACTAAGCGTGTAAGCCCGACCCCATCCACACCCTCAATAAAGAACGACTCAACTAAACAAGGGCCTAAGTTTGAAAATAAATGATGGAAGTAAACCATCCCCAACCTTTCACATAACAAAGTATAATATGAAATTTTGGGGACAAAATTTGCTTAAGGGGAGTAGTTTGTAACACCTTGGTACAGACCCTAGTTATAACAACCCATCTTGTGACGACCTGTGTAGCGATCCAGCCTAAACCTTAGTAATTAGCGACGGCAAGCCGATAAGATCTTAGGTCACTAAAAGATCGAAAATCCTAAGTCAACCCAAAACCCTAATTCGACCCGAAAACCCTATAAAGACCAGATACTCAAAGGTAAAACCTTAATACTCAGAGAAGACTCTTAACATTCTAAATTAAGTAAATAACATGAAATATAAGATTAAAAATAAAAAGTTCTCATAATTAGGGTAAAATAACTATTTTACCCCTACTACAGCAAGAAATCTTAAAAATTTAAAATTTGACACATGGACATTCTAAATCAGATATTTAAATACAATTAAGTAACAAAAGATAAAATAACATAAAAAAATGACAAAAAGTGCCCTTAGTGGCAGACCACATTGGAGTTTGTGCCCAAAAAATGACTTTTTGCAATTTTTAAGCTAAAAAATAAGAAAAAATTATATAAATTAAGCATTATTTTGACCCAAGACATTTTATACAAGTAATATACATACTAATATAATATTATAGACCAACAAAGGTAAACAAATTATTATTAAAATTCTTACACACTTAAATAAGTTAAAAAGTAACATCTAGTCAAAGTAGCTAAAAGTAGCATAATTGCCTACATTCAAATAATTAATTGTTGTTAACATTTTTGTAAACTATAATAATAATAATAATAATAATAATAATAATAATAATAATAACACTAAAATAATTCATTTTAGTAAGCTAGAAGACCAAAAAGATACATCAAATCAATTTTAAAATTACTTTCTTGAACAATGCAGTGCCAAAATACTACCAAATAAGCACTTAAAGCAAATTTAAGCACAAAAATCAACCAAACAGCACCTTGATTGAATTCCCCTATGATTTTTTTGCAAATTTCAGATCTCAAAATATCTCAAGAAGAGCACCACCTTGCATGCATGGATGTCCAATATTCTGTATAGTATTTAATCTGGTGTGTAGAGTACGGCTTGCACACAGAAGATCAGATTTGAAGTTCTTGTAAAATATAAGTTTTATGTTCACAGTTTAGATAGAAATGGACATTCCATCGGTATGACTGTAGTACAGAGTTTTAGTAGGCCTGTCTTGGTTACGGGAAACAGATAATAGCGTCGTCTATTGTTTCGACTCTCTGAGCTAGTACACTTTGTGTGTACTGAATGGGACATTTGGGATAATTAATTTTATACTGACTATATAAAT
Source organism: Heliamphora ciliata (assembly GCA_032360265.1). Classification (NCBI taxonomy): domain Eukaryota; kingdom Viridiplantae; phylum Streptophyta; class Magnoliopsida; order Ericales; family Sarraceniaceae; genus Heliamphora; species Heliamphora ciliata. The sequence goes on from JAUMHN010424011.1 coordinate 9,412, forward strand.
TTATTCACACCCCAAGGTTATTATAAATAGTGCTTATCCTCTTAATTCTGAAATAATTATTGATTTGAATGTATTTAATATTCGTTATTTTGATTCATTAGAGGGTGCGATCTTATATGGGTTTATATTCTCGGTAAGTTAGATAGCGGTATTATTTATATGAAAAATATCAATTATTGACAAAATGCATATCCTGAAAGATCAAAATTGACGATACCCCCATAAGGAAGCTTATAAGTTTTGACCGGGCCAAGCCCTGTAGGTGGATTTAATTATCCGGTGGTCAAATAAGTTAAGCGGAAGGACTTAAGGAGTATCAACATGCTGATTAAATAAAATTGTTAGTAATTAAATTTAATGGCGGGTATTGAAAATCTTAATGTGGGAAAAATAGTAAGTATTTAATAATGGGAGCTCAATGCTATATGGTCGTGAGATTATGGGTTATAGTGCAATTATAGTTCTTTAGTGGTGTGAATTGTAATTTAGTATTTTATGAAAATTACAGAAATCGCTGCTAGTTTTCCATAATTGCAGATACCGCTATGAGGTTTGCTTAATTATAGAAACTGCTGATACGTGTTTGTGTTCCACTGGAAGTCTTACTTATAATTACTCTCTAGGTCCTTGCTATAACCCTATATATATGCGGGTAGGCTGAACAAGTTTCATAACTTGTCTTCTCAGACTAAAGCTGTCCTGGTTCTGTCGGTATGAGTTCTCGGAGGATAATAGCCCACACTATATCAGGGAATCGCATAAGGGAATACAATAGAAGATCTGACAGGAGCTTCAACTTGGTTTCAAATCATAATTGAAGATTTGATCGGTAAAAAGGTATTTTTCTAAATTAACTTCGGATGCACGGGTTTTATTTTGATCGTTCATCATCAAAAGTTTTATCTGGAGCCCGTTTTGGCGTATTCCCGTCAAGTTAATTTTTTCAGATAATCGTTTGCAAAAAAAAAAATTTTGACAGTCTTGCCTCCAATAATGCACCATGTTAGGAGGTTAGAACACAACATGACTTGAAATTTGTGATTTTTAGCTCTCTTTACCGATTTGTGAAAAATCATAATTAATTCTAGAACAATCTTATGAGAGTGTGCTTTATGTGTAAACTTATATTTTCTTGTTATCATTCATCTAAAATCTATTTGAACTAATTCGAATAGATAAAACTCGAGATATGACTTTTCTACCAAAATATGTCATTTTTAGACCAGTCTGTGTTGTAGAGCCAAGAACCATATTTTAAAATATGAACTGAGCTTTGGTGTCTTCATGAAAGTTGTAGCCAAAAATATTTATCTTGCTACCCACCAACAATGAGCTTCTTTTGGTGAGATTTGTATGGTCAAAACCCCTCTAAAACTCTCTGTTCATGTCCAGTGATCAAAATGATTTTCTGTGACATGTTTTTGTATAGCCCAAAATCTCTGTTTTTAATGACCTATTCAAAAAGTGGTATTCATGAAAAATGTTAAAGACATTTCAATCTAGATGCCATCCAAAAATTAGGTCCATTAGCCACTGTTCGGTTCCCAAAATGATTTTTGAACTCTCTGTACTTTTTGTTAAAAACCCACCTCTGCTAAGTGTTATGACGCCAATTGAACACATTTTCTTAATCATGTTATTTCTCCAATATTTTCTTAAGAACTACCCTGAGCACTCTTTATGACTCTAATTTATGTAGTTTTCTAATAATGGAAAGATAACTCAAGATTCTAGAGACAATAGAACTAAAATAGAAACGTGATAGCTCAAGATTAATGTACATTCAGTAATCTCAAATAAAACATAAACTAAAACATGTCCAAATTTGAGCTTGAAAGGACCTATTTTGATGCCCCGAACATGAGACCAACAGAGACTCATTTTTGAGTAAATTTCTAATTGTTGCTGAACTGTTTTCGCTTGCGAAGGCCAAATCACCTAGTTGCTTTAGGATTTAGCCAAAGTATTCTTCACGAAAGTTGTAAAGAATATTTTTATTTAGTTTGTGACAAAAAATCAAAAGCTAAGTCCATGTCTAAGTGCCTCAAATTGTTGTTGCAATTTACAAATAAGTAGTTAAAAGTTAATTAGTTAAGTGTGAAGTGTTTGGTGAAGCATGCTCTTAATGTTTGAAATGATTTACATGTTTTATTTAATTGGAACTATATGAATAATGATCTAATGCAATTAGATGATAAAAAATGACCATGCCATGAGATTAGGACCATGCTTTTAAAAGTTGTATCATATGCTTTAAGTTATTGTATCTTATGCTTTAAAGGCTTGTACCTCATACTATGTTGGGTTGTACATCTTGCCATGCTTAGTTACATACTATGCTATTATTAGCTGTACTTCAAAACATATGTTGTAATACCATGAGCATTGATAGGTCGCATCCAAAGCATGTTGGGATTCATCTTGTACGTGTTAGTATCGTTGTGTTGTCATGCGTACTGGGTGTGTCTTTGGAGTTATCACCTCTTTGATTCTGGGTCTAAGGCATCCCTAGTGTGCTGGTTTTGTGAAATATTTTGGCAAGAATTCCCCGTGAACACTTTGGGTGCGCCCCCCGATGTATAAATATTGGTTTTAATGGAAAATTGATGGGCACTATGGGTTCATCGCTAGCATTCTAATTTTCGTATTTTAGACTTTGGGTTGACATTGACGATGGCATCACGAGTCTTAAGGTGGGACAAACCAGTTATATTCATCATTGAATATTGTTTAGCCCATAGGGTGGCCCGTACCCCACGCCATTACCATTAAATAAAACAGCAGGGGCATGAATTCTTGTGATGTGGTTATTATTCTCAATGAGGAACGATAATGGCTTTGGTGATCAATTATCTAGAAAGTCTACTCTTGTAATTCCCAGCATGGAATTCATGTTTCTATTCTTGGAGTATGGTTAAGTTGGGCATTTGCATGCATTTATCACTGCATCCCTTGTATGATTAGTTGTTTTATATTTACCAACTTACTGCGTTTATTTCTTTTAAAATTTGCTTGTCTCCTTGATATATAAATGCTTTAAGTGTTATATGAAATGCGTTTTGGTGATTTTATGCCATGAGTTTGGTTAGAGAGTATGGAGAATTTTTTTTTGGGCTTTGGCTCATGGCTTCGTGCCACAGATGAGGAGGAAGGAGTTTCTGAGGAAGAGATTCTCTACGAGGAAGAATACGCGGATTAGGGTGAGTTCACAGAGCAAGTAGAGCCCAGCGAGGCATAGATGAAGAGCTTCATTCTTTTTGTTTCTTTCTTATCAGTTTTCGAGCGGTCTTTGGTAATTATTTTGTAATCTCCATTGTGAAACTGTAACGCTTATGTATTTTTGGCTAGCGTTTCAAAACTCAATGATGTACTATTATAATGCATATCTATAAATGAATCGCTAGTGTAACCTTTATTTTATCATTATGAATGTCTCGACGTGCCCAGAAGTCGGGGCGTCACAGCTTGGTATCAGATTTTAGGCCTTGGGTTAGAGGAAACTATGAGTTTTGTAGCGTAGAAACTTTGTAGAGTGTCTATATTATTTAATTTATCACTTATAATTCGAATAACTTAAAATCCTTACCTTAAGTTTTTCTCCCTGATCCTCTCTTTTCTTAGTATATCATCTGATTTAAAACTTGAGGAAAAATCGTGGTTTGCTTTAGAATCTGAAGACTTGGATCCAGAAGAGATGCCTATGAAGGAGCAGGATCCCATTGACGTTATCCCTTTGGCTTAGATATTCCCAAAAGACTGGCAAGTTAACACTGAAGAAGAGGCAGAAGAGGTAGAAGAAGACGGTGACAACGAGGAAAAAGAGAGATTTCTATTCTTTACGACCCGCTAGAGGCACCACTGCCTAATTCAGATGAAGATGAGGTCGCAGATGCAACTATCTACTGAAGCCACCGGGAGTATCGCTGAGATTACCAAGTTGGGGAGAGGGTGTACACTAGGATTCGCCCTAAAGGAATGCGAAGATAGAGAAAACCTAAAACCTTTCCTCGTTACATGGGTCCCTTGAGGGTTTTAGAGAGGTGCAGCGAAATCACATTCTGTCTAGACATACCACCAGGGTTCAGAGATCAGCTTGGAGACATGCTGGACCCTAACTGGCTACAGACCTAGAGATCGAGAGATGAGAGAGGGATTGTCGATCCACGCAATTTGGCCCTTGACTTCAACAACCCTAAGACATATGAGAAGATCCCAATAGTAATAACTGGCATGGCTAGCATAGGACCAACTGGTATATGGCACGTGGTGGTGCAATGGCGCTTCTATGGAATTTACGAGGTAACGTGGGAGTGCGAGACCGTCATCCGTTGTTTCTGCCCGCACCTATTTTAGATAGGCTTTTGCAAGCGATGCGTTGTATCTTTTCTTTTTCTTTGGATGTTGTATGTGTATCTTTGTGAATTTTTTAAGCCTTGTATTGGCTATATGCCTGAATTTGAATGATATGAAATACAAGTGTTTGTTATCAAAATCTCCACAAGTTATTTTACAATCTCAAACTTAAGTCCACAAGATCACAAAACATAAAAACAATTAAGAATTTAAAATAACCCATAAACCATGACACTTTCCTTTTCTTTTATTTAGGATGGCAGGTAGATGATCAAACCATCAACGACAAGCCAATGAACCCGTAAATGATGAAGCACCTAGGCTAACCCAAGTCTTATGAGAACTTGCCACAAGTATAAATTGCCCGTATGTACGTGATAGAGCCTGAGTCCTATTGGAGCTTGGAAGACAGCGAGCCCCTATGTTTAAAGAAGGAATAGAGCTGAGAGTAACTGAGGAGTGGCTGAGAGCCATCAAGAAGTTGTTCAACTCAATGGGAGTATAAGCTGAAGTAGATTGGGTAGCTCTAGTAGCTCACCTATTGGAGGGAGAAGCGGACCATTGGTGGTCTCTGATCGATAATACTCAGGATGTGGCAGCATTTTATCCTGGGATCATTTCGAAGGGTTATTTTTGAAAAATATTTCCCAGCTCCCTTCTGTCAGGGATCAGGGGTAGATCATAGAATCCTTGGAGCTTAAATAAAGATCTATGATTGTAACCCAATACATCAATTGCTTCGAGGAATTGAACTTCTTTGCTACCGCAATCGTACCAGATGAAGAGTCAAAAGCATGAAAGATTGAATAGGGTCTAAAGCCGTCTATTTGAGCAAGGGTCATCTGTTTACAACTCACGATGTATACACAAGCAGTACGAGCCGCCTTGCTTACAGAAACTAATTTAGCTAATTCAAAAACTAATTTGGCTAATTCAAGCATGATCTAGAGTTAGAAGAGAGAGAACACCAGCCATGGAGGACCCGTGAGAAGCAATCGAGGATTTATTCCCAAGAAACTATACCACCAGGATAACAAGCAAGGACGATTGAGGGATTTCTCTACAACTCTCACAGTTTATTTTCAGTTCCATCAATCGGGATATAAGAAGGTTGACTGTCCATGCTTAGAACAGAGGAATTTAGGTAACCAACCTCAGCAGTGGAGACAGCCTCAGAACCAGGCACCGAAATACCTGCAACTAGTTCAAGTCACCAAGCTAGCGACCAATCATCATAATGGAAGAGGAAGGCCACTGCTCAACTAAAACCAAAGGCCCCAAGGAGGTCCGAACAATGGAGTGAGACCCGGGAATGCCAAGAATGGCAACGAAAACTGACTAGTGGGAGGACAGATCTTTGCTTTGCAGGAGGATGAGATGGAGGATAGTCAGGTTATACAAGGTATGTTCGTGTTATTCAATACCTTAGTGAAAGTATTATTTAATTCTGGAGCATCCCATTCATTCATATCTTTGGCATGTATGTGATTTTTGCTCTTGGAACCCGAAACGTTATATCAAACCCTAAGCATCATCACACCCTTTGAAGATCACACGCGAGTAGACTCCATCTGTAGAATGTGTATGGTGAGAGTAACTGACACCCTTATATCATGCAACCTGCGAGTCATGGACTTTAATAGCTATGATGTGATTCTCAGAATGGATTGGCTCTCCGGACATCAAGCTATCATCGATTGCCGACATAAGAAGACATCGGCGCAAGTAGAAGATGGAACCATCGTACGAATCCAAGGAGAACGGCGTGACACCCTAACCCCAAGTAAGATGAAGGAGAGTAGATCAAGTAACTTCATAGGATGATTAGCTTATATACCCACTAGTACGATCGCCCTATTAGCCTGTCACGCCCCAAAACCAGGGTCATGTGAACTGCCCAAGAAAAATTCATTTTGTGATATCGAGATCCACCAAACCACCCAATCCTAAACGGGTTAAGAATGTAAGTTAAAAGAGAAATTAAAACCTTTGAAAATGCACTATTGAGGGTTTATTTTAAGTAAAAGGAGCACCCAAAAGAATATAGTCATGGTCCTAAGAGCCAACCTTTTAAGACAAAACAACTAAGATTTTCAAAATCTGCCTAGACCGCCCGATCGGTCAAAAGACCACTCGAGCGGTCCTCACCTATACACTGTTTTTTCACCATATGTAAAACATCCAAGAATATACTTTGACCGCTCGATAGACCGCTCAAGCGATCCATTGAACGGTCTGGCTCTGGACCAAATTTTTAAAATGCAATTTTAAAGCCCAACACTTAAACATTTCCCGACCATTTTAAAAACATTTAAAGCATAACTAAGCAATCTAAAACCTAGTCAAAACAAGGTTCAAAACCTTCATCGAGGTATAAGAGTTAAAGTTAAACATAAAACCAACTGAAAATGATTTGTCACAATATCAAAAACAATCAACCAAAAACTTGTGACGCCCCGTCCTCTGGACACGTCGGGACATACGTAATTATAAATAAGGGAGATATTCTAGCCGAGCATTCATGATACATATGATAATTACTACATCATTAACGGTTCAGAGTTTGTTCAAAATACATAATGATTATAGTCATTCAGAAAACTTAACAAAAGTTACATTATATCCGTGAAAAACTGAACAAAAAAATAAAAAAGTAAATATCCTACGTCTTCAAGCAGCACTGTTGGGGTTTGCTAGCTTCTGCCACTCTTCCTCTTCCCCAAAATATTTTTCTTCAACGAACACGCCTTCCTCAAATGGTTCTTCTTCTTTACCTCTGGCACGAATGCCATGGGCCAGAGCCCAGAAGTAAATTCCATAAACCGTCTAACAAACTTACAACAAAATATCCTACAATACATATCGTATAATACCCAATACAAATTTAAGGGTAAAGAGATAGATAATGTATTATTTTCAACAGGGCAAGCACATATAAGAACAATTGTGCAAGTGCGTGATGCAGATGAATGCAATGCAGTGACCCAACCTAACGTACTTCCAAAATAATATCATGAATTTCATGCCGGGAATTACAGAGTAGACTTGATGGGACCTGATCACTGAACCTATCCTCGCCTCGTTGCGAAAGGTAAACCCTTGTCATGGCTACATGCCTTGGCCATTTTACGCAATGGCAGTGGCGTGGGGACTGACCTTTGTCTAATTTTACCCATCATTATTCCAGGCCAACCAATCCCACCTTAAGGACTAGAATACTCATTAGGTGTCAACCCAAAGTCTAATTAAGCTAGTAACGAACCCATGGTGCCTAATCCCCCATTTTTAAAATAAACAATCTCCCATTTTATTTTCAAATATGGCAACAAGGGACGCCCTAGATCCAAAGCCACAGAAAGAACGATTTCCATATAACCCAACTCCTAATGAAAGATACAGAAGGAACTTCGATAGCTCAAGATGCAATGTAATAATCCTCATGATGTGCAATATGCTTCTCGTGTACAATTGATTATGGCATGGCATATAAACACGTTATGGCACAGGGTACAACTTGCTAAAGCATAAAGTACAAGCATGCGAAGCATAATTTATAATTCATGTGACATAGAATTGAACTATCGGCTGGCTTCATTTCATCAAAATTATTATTTCCATACACCAATTATTTACAAAGTTCATATAAAGTCCATATATTCAAGCTTCACAAAGTAACACGCCATTCGTACACTTAGCAAATTTTAGGTAAATATTCAATTGCTAGTTTTAAAGTTACAATACTTTTTTGAAGTACTTAGACATGGATTTAATTTCTAAATTTTTAACACCAATTACATAAAAATATTTTCTACAACTTTTATGTTTAACACTAAGGTCAGATCCTAGGGCAAATAGGTCATTTATTTTATTTAAATAAAAATCGTTCAGCATTTACAGAGAAAAACACAGAATTTAGGCCTCTGTTGGCTATAGTTTTGGGGCATTAATTCAAGGGCTATAGCTCTAATTTTTGAGGATGTTTTATTCTATGGTGTCCCCTACAAGTTTCATGTTTTGTACTAGGGAATGTTGTTTGGAAAAATTTTGAGATTTTGGCCAATTTATAAAAAAGGGTTCAGTCAGCCTAAAAAGGGTCTGCAGAGTGAGTTTTCAACAAAGAATGCTAAAAAACTTTGGGGTACCATCTGAGGGTATTTTGGGCCTATTTGTGTTCAGTATTTAATTTAACATGTTAGCTACAGTTTTCATGTTTACCACTTTTGAATTTGGCATTTAAAAATGTAGGGTTTTGGTATCACAAAAAGGTGTGACAGAGAGCTCTGTGAGTCACTAAAACATAACAGTGACTTTGGGAAGTGTTTTTACCTATCAAGAATTCATATGTTTGTCTCATTTTTGGTGAACTGTAATAGAAATATGTCCTCTACAAGTTTTATGTTTTAACCCAAGCTCGGTTCTCACTCTAACTTAGGATTTTTAGGTCTGCAACTCAGAGTATCAAGATTTGACTCTCTTTGGCAAAAATGACATATCTGGAGTTCTACCCAACAAAATCACTTCAGACTAATTTTGTATGAAAGAGAACTCAAAAATCTTGGTCTAGACATAAAAAACACTTTAAGATCATTTTTCTAAAATTAGTCATGATGCTTTAAAGTTCGAGGCTGAATATTGGTAAGCACATAAAATTAGGTTACCTGGAGTTTTGGTAGCTTAGCTCATGTTGCGTATTTTTTATGTGTTTTCGTTGCATGCATGTATTATACTCATACAACATAAAACTCTAGAACATATTCAAGCCATAAAACTCAAAAATATACACATGCAAGCACATGCAAAGCTTGAGCATACATAAACAGCCCACTATTCACACCTACAACGCCTTTCTGAGTAATACTTTGTTTCTTTTTCTTAGGGTTGATTATAGAGATCGATTGAGGGTTATTTCATGAGAGTATATCAAAATATTTTAGGATATTTACTTACCTATTTTGATGTTCAAATGATTGTAGGAGAATAGGGCTTAGTTTTAATGCTTTATCCTTGATCATTTTCTCCTTTCTCTTTTCTTCCTTCTTTCTTCTTCTCTACTTCTTCTTTGAAAACACTTTAAAAAAATTTTGTGGCCTCTCTCTCTCACCCTCTCAGCCGAATTTTCATGTAGAGAATAGGAGGCTTAGAGTGTTTTTATACAAAAATTGAAATGGAGGGGTAATTATTGCATGAAATTTTAATTTTAAATTTTTCTTTGTTCCTATTGGTTACATGGGGTGGTAGGTGTTATTTGAGAAATTATATTTCAAATTTTTGCAGGTGGAGCTCGGATGGGATCTGTTTGGGTAGACCAAAAGCTGATTTTTCATTATTATGGGGTTTAAATTGAGTTTTGGTACCATTTTGTGAAAGAAAATACATAAAATATTAATTTTATATATTTTTAGGTATCTAAACCTACTAAAACCTATTATATTAATGTGTTTATAGTTAGTTTAGTCTTTTTATGATTTATCATAATTTTGATAGCAATTAATTAAATAGGTGTAGGCTTTTAAGCTAAATTAAGCTAGTTTGACTATAATTGATTTTTTGACTTATTTATTGTGTAGAGATTTTAAATAATTATTTGTTTTTTTTTGTTGACCTATATTATTATATTATGATATATATTACTTATATAAAAAGTATTAGGTCATAATAATGCTTAATTTATATATGTTTTTCTCATTTTTAAGCTTAAAAAGGCAAAAATAGCTTTTTGGGCACATTTCCATAGGTGGCCTACCATGCAAGGGCAATTTGGTCATTTTTGTTATTATTTTGTTTTTTAATAATTAATTGTGTACAAATATCTAATTTTGGGTGTCCATATATCAAATTTTAAATTTTTAGAACTTTTTACTGTACTAGGGGCAAAATGGTCATTTTACCATAATTATGAGAATTTTTAATTTTTAATTTTATATTTTATGTTATTTACTAAATTTAAGTTATCTCGGGACTTTTTTGAGTATTAGGGCTTTGCCTCTGAGTTTTGGTCTTTTTAGGATTTTTGGGTTAAATTAGGGTTTTGGGTTGAGTTAGGGTTTCTCTCATTCATGCAGCGACCTAAGTTCTCATTGTGTATCCGTCGCTAGTACTAGGGTTTGAGCCAGGTTATTACAATCTAGGTGGTTACTACTAGGGTCCGGACCGGAGTGTTACAAAATCGTTTTATACAACCATGAAACTTAACAATCAACTACCCATGGTTACTCTCATCATCATACAAACATACATGCATTGGTATCATGGCCTTAAGGTTTACAAAACGTATGTTTCAAGTCTAAAACATATTACATGTTTATATGATCGAATATCAAAATCGATATAAACTAGCAAACAACAAAAACTAAGAATTTTGTCTTCTGCCACCTCTAGGGCTCCTTAAGATCAAGCTATATGATCATTTTCACCTGAAAGATTGTAAATCTAACAACATGAACCAAAACCCAACAGAAACAGACTATCATGAATTAAAGACATAACACATAATCATGAATTATATAAGCAACTCAACTACACAAGTCTCAAAAGATTTTTCATCCTCAAAATCACAGGTTTTCATATAATCCAATAACGTCCAAAAGTTTAATAAACATAAACAACACGTTATATAATCATATAACCATGGAAATCAACCAACATTTTCAAAATATTTTACCACCTCAACCGCAACATTTAAACCAAGGCTCAATCTCATTGGTTAGCTCTAAACATCAAAAACCATGTTTTCGTAACATATTCAAAATTCCTTTTGGTTTTCAAAACACACCCTTTTGAAAATTACGTACACATATATCCACTAACTTTGTAATAAACCTTAGGATAGTAAAACATGCTTTTCATCCAACCAAACAAGGTTTAAACAGAAAATCCAACATTCATAGTATTTTAAAATGGTAAAAATGAGTATCATTACATATAACATGCCTTTAATGAAAGAGAGTCTAGAATCCTACCGTATGGAGTTAAAATTTGAAGCTTTAACCATTAGCAAAAAACCGAAGTTGCCGAAACAAGAGATTCCGTTCGGATAATGAAAAGCCCTCGACGAGGAGAACATCGTTCCACCTTCGCAACGCTAAAAATTAAGCCCGAAGCAAGCAAAAGGGTAGAAAGAAGGATCGGTCGTTCCCAATTCATCACTGCATCAGTCTTCGAAGAGTCCACTAATACTCCATCCCTCGATACTACATGTCCAAGAAATTTCACCTCAGGCATAAAAAATTCACACTTCTCAATGTTTGCATACAGTCGATGGTCTCTCAAGAGCTGTAGAGCAATACGTTGGTGTTCCTTATGCATCTCCCTCGATGGTGAGTAGATCAGTATGTCATTTACGAACACAAACACAAAACTGTCAAGATATGGATGGAATATGCGGTTCATCAAGTCAATGAACGTCGCAGGAGTGTTTGTCAAGCCGAACGACATGACTAAAAACTCATAGTGACCACAACGAGTTCGAAAAGCGGTCTTTGCTATGTCCTCTTCTCTGATCCTCAGCTGATGATACCCTGACCTCAAGTTAATCTTCGAAAAACTACCCAAACATTTTAATTAATCGAATAAATCATCAATCCTTGACATAGGGTACTTGTTCTTCACCGTTATTAGATTCAACTTTCGATAATCAATACACAATCATAAGAACCCATCCTTCTTTTTAGAAAACAAAGCGGAGCTTTCCACGGTGACGTACTCGAGTGTACAAAACTCCTATCTAACAACTCTCGAAGCTATACCTTAAGATCACGCAACTCTACTGGTGTAAAATGGTAAGATGGAATTGAAATAGTAGCAACTCCCGAAACAAGATTGATTGAAAACTCTTCCTCACGAGGTGGTGGCAACTTGAATAGATAATCATGAAAGACATCTAGGTAGTCACAAACTATAGGGGAAACTCTCATTGAACCTTAACAACCTCATCTAATGTGAAAGCTAAAAAGAGGAAACTAAGGTTTCCTCGATTTTGCACAACACGAGCATGGGCACTGAACCATCGTCCTAATCACCTACGAAACAAAAACAATCACCTTTAGGTGTATAAATCGATATCCTCTGTCGATCACAACCGATATAGGCTGATAGGTGGTTAGCCAATCCATCCCTTGGATGATATCAAATGTGGTCATGTCAAGAATGATGAAATTAAACTCTAAACAGCGGTTGGCGACCTTTAATTCACAGGATCTATAGATTCATCCCAACACCATGTTCCCACCGATTGGGGTCTCTACACATAGTGTGCTACCTAACGTGGCTATCTCCAACCCCAAAGAAGATGCAAAAGCAGATGAGACAAAAGAATAAGATGCTCCCGTGTCAATAAGAACACTGGCCCATGAACGGTACAGTAAGAGAGCACCTCTGATAACTGAAGTAGTCGCTGCAGCGTTAGGCACAACTGGTGCCTTGGAGGAGCTGGGATTTGTAATGGCATAAACTCAGCCTTATTGTCCCTTAGTCTGCCCACCATAGCCCTATACTGCGGGCTATCATACTGACTAAACCGAGGCACCACCTTCTGTAACCCTAAAAGTCTAAGCTGTTGGCTGCTATTGTGGCTGCAGGTAAGTCTGCCGTCCTTTAGCTGACTGAACAAGTAATGCACCTGCCGTGCTCTGTACACTCCTTCCCTAAGGGTAGTTCTTACGAAAATACCCCAATTGGCCTCACCTAAAATCGACTGGTAGCTTTCTCCCTTGGGACTGAACGGGTACTTAACTCTAGAACTGTCCTTTTTGTGGGCAATCCATCGCACGATGTCCTGGTTGCCTGCACTAGTAACAAATAAGCTCCCTCCGCTTCGGCCGTCCCGACGAAGCTACCATGGGTGCTAGTGCTGATAACTGCTGATATGACTTAGTGGGATAAGAACTAGGACTAAATGACCTCTGTCTCTTATTGCGGCATCCACCTGACTGTGCACTCAATCCACCTTGCGGTGCTCTAGCCTTTCTAGCCTTTCGGGTCTCATTCAAAGTGTTTCAATGGTGACTGTCAATTCCACCAACTCAATAAAGGCACGAAGCCTTAATCCTGCCACCCTTTCCCTGATCGTGGGCCTTAAACCCTCTTAAACCTCTTTGAACACAGCTCATCAGTGGCCACAGATTCTTCTGCAAAGCGGGACATACTGGTGAACCTGGCCTCATACTATACAACATTCATCGTCCCCTGGGTGATGGAAAAGAACTTCTCTCGATATATATGCCTAGAGGACTCAGGAAAGTATTTCTTCAGAAATACCTTCGTGAAAGTATCCCATTCACCTTTCACAATGGTTCTGGCAAACTTTCACCAATCGTAGGCATCATCCCTCAGCTGAAAAATGGCAAACGCAACTCTCAAGTCATCATCGATTAGCCGCAACGTATCTAGGATCCTTGTCACAAGTTCCTGCCATTCTGTAACCACTAACATTAGGATTGGGATCCCTAACAAAAGCCACAGGGTAAAGACGCTAAAACTCACACGTCGCAACAGGCGCCCTCGGCTCAGGTACTGTCGCCCCTCCCCTAGCAGCGTCAGTTAGCTGACAGATGGAACCCACCATCTCACGTAGAAAATCTAGCCCAGCTACTAGTCCTTAGGGAGTATTAGCATCTCCAGCATCAGGGATTGGCATATCCCCTTTGCCTAAACCACGACTACGACCTCAACCACAGCCTCGTTCTTTTCACAGAAACATAGCCACTATATGAAAGAAATATAGAACATAACAATATAAGATTCAATTCACCATGTTATTATCAACACATGTCACATAATCATGCTAGAACTTATCCATTTAAGATCATGCAGTCATATTCCACGTACCTAGGGGCACCCACAAGAGTGACAAGTAAGTTTGAGTAACCTATTTAGAATCCTTGTTAAAAAGTACGTTGGCCAAATGCATTTCTAACTTGGCTTTCAAATTAGTTAATCTAAATGCTCGAAGGCAATACAAATCAATCCTAAAATCTAACCTCTATGCTCACGTAATACACAAAACTCTCATGCACTAACAGATTATTATTCTCATGTAATCCAAAACATTTAAACACATGCATATCAAGCACACGGAACCATCCTCACTGAGTGACGTAACCTCTCGCATGGCATTTAGGTATTCGAGCCTAGAGCTCTGATACCAAGTTATCACGCCTTAAAACCAGAGTCGTGTGAATCGTCCAAGAAAAACCCATTTTGTGATACCGAGATCCACCAAAACCACTTGAGCTCGAACGGGTTAAGAATGTAAGTTAAAAGCAAAACTAAAACCATTGAAAAGTCACTCCCGATGATTTATTTTAAGTAAAAGGAGCACACAAAAGAATATAGTCTCAGTCTCTAGGAGCCAAGCTTTTAAAACAAAACAACCAAGATTTTCAAAATCTGCCCGGACCGCTCGATCGATCAAAAGACCGCTCGAGCGGTCCTCGCCTATATATTATTTTTCCACCATCTGTAAAATAACTGAGAATACACTTTGACTGCTCGATAGACCGCTCAAGCGGTTTGACTCTGAACCAAAATTTTAAAATCCAATTTTGAAACCCAACACTCAAACATTTCCCTACTTTTTTGAAAACTTATAAAGCATAACCAAGCAATCTAAAACCTACTAAAAACAAGGTTTAAAACATTCCTCGAGGTACATGAGTTAATGTTAAACATAAAAACAACCGAAAATGATATGTCACAATATCGAAAACAATCGATCGAAAACTGCTTCATACAACCATGAAACTTAACAATTAACCCATGGTTCCTCTCATCATCATACAAACATATATACATTAGTATCGTGGCCGTAAGGCTTACAAAACATATGTTTCAAGTCTAAAACATATTACACGTTTACATGATCTAATATCAAAATCGATATAAACTACCGAACAACAAAACTAAGAGTTTTGTCTTTTGCCACATCCGAGGCTCCTTAAGATCAAGATATATGATCATTTTCACCTGAAAGGTTGTAAATCCAATAGGAACTGACTATCATGAATTAAAGGCATAACATGCAATCATGGATTATATAAACAACTTGACTACACAAGT